>APFE030607668.1:140211-266429 GCA_000404065.3 Pinus taeda | reverse complement strand
TATATATCTAGATATATATGGTCAAAGGTCTCTTCCTTTTTCAGACTCCATTAAAATCTTCATATCTTTCATGGAGATATCCTAGTCAAATCTTCTTGGTCTTCCGGATGTTGATTTCCTTTACCATGGTTGCATATTTCACGATCTCTTCCTTCCTTTCTTCACACATTTCATTTCCAGAAGCTTCCAGTCAGAGTTCCTCAACTGTATTCAACCACCTCATACTTCATATGAGGGCATATTATGTTGATTTCATCTATTGAATGTGTGGCCCATGCATTCCTACATCCCTTTGAGGGAGGATATCCTTTCTTTTGATCATGCTCTTAAGATAGAGCATTTGTGCATGTTATCAAATGTAAGCATACATGCCTCATTTTTCTTTTGGGTCATCCAAACTTTCTGCAATAACTTCCTTGATTGAAAAAACTTCAATCCCTTGATTTGCTTCACTTTTATGTCATCATACCATCTTTATGAATTCCACAAGTTTGGAATTCTTGATGAAACACTTGCTTCCTTTCTTGATCGGTGAACCTTTCGATGAATATTCCATCAAATAATCTTTAGGATCTAAAGTATCCCCATCGGCAAATATTTCCTTTTTTCAGATGTATGATGAACCTTGTACTAGATGACCTTTCCACTTATGTTTCCAATGAGATTCCCAAGAGCTATGTCCTTGACTTCCATAGATTCTAACCATCTTTTATGCTCTTCTATGATGATGTCTTGAGCTCTTTCTTTCAATGCTTCTATGATGCCTTGATGCATCCCTTTTTAGTGAATTATGATGGCAATATCTTACAATATAAGACTTAGCAGCTTGAAAAGAAATTAGCCGACGAAGACTATCTCAATAGTGGAGATCTATTACTTCCTCCTTCTTGGATTTCGTATTTTCAACTTCCTCCACTTCCTTGGAAATGTGGGCTTCTTCTCTTCTTTTGTTATTGTCCTTCTTGTTCTTAACACAATCTCTTTTGTAGTGTCCATATTCTTGACACCCACAACATTGAATTTTAGCCATACTTTTTTTCTTTTTTCTGAGGACCAAACTTTCCAAATTGTACCTTTCTTCTTGTCATTGCAGCATAATATTGAATTTCCTCACCTGCTCCCACATCATATTCCTCCTTTAGTATATATTCTTCAATATTGCATAGTGACTATAGATGTTGGAATGGAGTAGCTTCTTTCTTCCCATAAATACTTGAAGTAAAGTTACCCCACTCCTCTGGTAGTGCCTTTAATACAATTGTAGTCATGTCACCATCAGACATGACTTTTCCCAGATCTTGTAGTTGATCCCAAATCTCAAATATCCTTATAAAGTATGAGGTTATTGTCAAGCCCCGAGATTGTTGTATCTGATGCATCTTTTTTCCCATTTGATGCCTCACTTATTCCCTTGTTTTACAAGTTTATGAAGCTTTATCTTGCACTTATATATTCTTTTGATACAATAGCGAAGATTTAAATTGTTTTCATTTTATACCTCTATTATATCTATTTATTAGGATTCATGTTCATTAATGTTGTTAATACAAGTCTTGCACTCAATAGAGATCTTGCACCAGAGTTAAAGTATATGTGGACCACTTCATCATTCAAGCTTGCCACGAAGGAAAATGCTAGCTGGTAGTACAAACATGCATTTGCAATGATCTTGTATCCTTTTATATAGTCAAAGGTGGACTTATCTTTCATTGAACTGTTCATGCACTAAAGAGCAGCATTCTTGCACTAAAGAGCAACCGATTTGGGGCTTTCATACATCGGCCCATTTTCGGGAAAATCCGATTTTTTTTTTTTGTTAAAAATATTGTTTTTACACCTTCACATCATTCAAAATGCACCCAGGTCATACAGATGTATTTTTAGGGGATAATTAACGCTTCAATCCCAAATTCACAACAATTTTCAAATGGGTAACTTCCCTCCTAGATTTGCGTGTAGATGATGTCGAATATGAAAATTATGGAACATGGGTTTTTATCCCAATATAGGAAATTGAGTAACGTAAGGGTTGTTTTCCAAAATTCATCATGGTTTGGGAGATCCGAAGGGGTCTTCGAGGCGCATTTTTTGAGAAATCAGGTAAAACCTAGATTTGCAAAAGTAGCCAAACAATCAACTTAGGGAACGATTTACGAGGAAGTGGAGATGAATATGAAAATTCCAAGAGAGGTTGTTGTTTAAAACATGACAAATTAGTTTTCCTCCAAACAGATTTCCCATATTCTCATTGGTCTAAGAATTACATGAGGTTCTTTGAGGCAGTTTTATAGAAAAGACTATTTTTTTCCATAATTCCAAAATATGCCCAGATTTGCATAGTTCGTATCAGATTTGTGTTTCTTTAATTGGATCATGGCTGAAATAGATATCCCATCCATGGAATATTGTTGGGATTCAATCTCCATATTGTTTGCAAAGGATTGGCTTGTCTAAAGCCAAACTTGTAATGTAAAAAGATTATAAAAACAGAGCTATGGCTCCAAACCTAGCTAGAAAATCATTCATTGTATTTTCATGCAGTGGATCTGAGTGTTGGGTGTCTTCCCCTTCCTTAGATCAATTGGAGCTAGATTACTGAGCTCAATATGTACTGAAGTCTGAAGGACTGAACTTCATTAATATACTTTGAATGTTAGGTTCATGCATCTCGTTCTTATTTCATGTAATGTTAATCTTGTTATCATAAGTTAAGTGTTTTCCTTAAAGGGAAATGAGATAGTTGGCTACAGCCCATCCAACCTAGCTCGTTCTCCCAAAGTTTATAACTGTGTGCTAGTTACAGGAATGAATGGTGTGAGGATTTCTTTTTAACAGTGATTGTGCACATTGTTAATGCTCTTGTGTGTTTACCTTTTTCCACTGCGTGATCTCAAATATGAGGGTTTGCGTGTGTTCTTTATTTATCAAGCATTTTTTTTTACTTTCATTAGCACAACAATTTGTCTTTTTTTTAGAAGCTTCCTCTCGAACCATTTCTGGTTTGTTGATTAGGGTCGCAAGGTTTGAACATCTAAAGTTTTTGCTTAACGATTTTTTTCCAGCAAGTGTACTCTGACCTATATAGATTGCACTTGTGTGGAGTCATTAGCCCAATTGTGTAAACCATTACATTCATACTGCACTCCTTATTGTATTAATCATTTGATTTTTAAGAGTATAAAGTATAAGAATCGTTCACTGTTATTATTCAGATTCAGGACAACAAGTTAAATTTTTTTGTTCAATTTTGAATTCGTTTATGCATAGGGTGTACTTAGTATAGTGATAGAAGTTCAGAGAATGTAAGAGTAAGGAATATTTCTAGGCGATAATTTTTCATTTAAATACAAGAGTTTCCGTTTGCACTTAGATCAATGGTTTCCCATTTATTTTTGCAAGTTACATTTTCAAGTTGCAATTTGCATTTAATTTGGGATTTATTTCATTATCGCCTGAGTTGAGCTTTTCCTTTCTGCACTTTTCAAATTCTTGTTTTGAAACACAACATTTCAATTTATAGATTAAGAATGAAGGATTGTTGAGTGAAGATTCATTATAGTACAAGAACAAAATCATTCTAATACAGGAACAAGATCGTTCTGGTATAGGGAGAAAATTGTCATAACAACAAAAATGAACTCACTCTGTTTTCCTAGTACAGGAATCACAGTACAGGAGTAGATATGCTTTTTGAATCTTTTGAGATTTGCAATTGATTTATTGAATGGCATGAATTCTGAGTTTATTTATTTCTTTTAAGAATTATTTTTCTGGTTAAGTCTTTGACTGTTATTTCCTGAGTGAGAGTCCAATTTCGAGGGTAGTGTGTGGTTTCATTGTATTAACTAGTGGTGTGAGCAGTTTCTACACAAACTAGGGTTTTGTTTTGCAGGTTATTGAAGTCTCTCTCTGGCATTTCTAGTGTTGAGCCTCCAAGTTTACGAACTCCCGGATTGACAATTAAATGTTAGGTTGTTTATTACACTCAACAATTATTCCATCTTCACTAGACATCTTCAACTTGTAGAGTTCTTTCCTTAATGAGACGACTTCTCCAAAAATGCTTACGGAATACAACTCTACCAGTTTGTTATAGATTTATTTTGAAGTTTCAAGTTTAGATACACATGGGATGAGGGGATTCTTGAGAATCCTTTGAGCCATAACTTCCCCTTTCATATACTTGGCAAGAGATTGAGCATATTCCTCTCTTGGTTTTGTGATAGGTCCTTTGACATGATCCATGAACTCATTTTCAATGAGATTTAGATCTGTCCTTTTCTTCCACGGAAGATATTTTGAAGCCCCAACCAATTTGTTGCTTTCCTTGCAAAAAGATATTTTGACAAATTCAGATAAGGTCGTATACTTGATAGGATGCTCCTTTCTCCATGTTGCTTCTTTGATGTTGATGATGATATAGAGGATAGAAACCTCTCCTTGATGAAGGTAGTTTTCTTCAAGAATGATCCTTGATCCCACAAGGAGTGAGATGACACCACTTTTTGATCTAGCTTCTCTAGGAAGGAACTTGATGTCTAAGATCTTCAACTTGAGTAGGGTCTTTGTGGTCCCTTGAGATATCTTCAGTGTTCCACCAACTTATTTGTTAGGTTCTTCTTTGGTTATGATGCTTCCTTTGTAGATCTTGAATTCACGATGATCTTTGATTTAATGCCTTCCTTGAAACTTGAGCCTTAAGTGTCTCTTGATTAGATACCCTTTCTTGACTTTGTTACCTTAGCTCTGATACCATGTTGAGAAATATAGGGCATCAAGTATTAAATGATTTCTCTTCAATTAGTAATTGCTTGTGATTTCTTTTTAATTCTTTAGATTAGGATCTTCTTTTACTTAGGTTATTAATGTTCTTCTTCATCAAACAACTACCAATGCATGAACATAAATAGATAAGAGACACAGAATGTAGGCTATCATCCAGGGCCAAAACCGCACCCTCTTTGAGAGGAAAACCCGCACAAATTCTTCTTACAAATATTCTAACTGATGAATACCAAGACCAAGACCCTTGACCTATTTTCCACTCTAGACCAAGACACTAGTTCTATTGACTGTAAACCTTCTATACTTTTCCTCTTTTCGACTCATCTTCTAGTTCAACCTTCTTAGCACCGAGACATAGTTACAGTTCTAGCATCAAAACAAACCGTGGTCACACTGAGATCATCTCATATCTGAGCACACTGAGATGGTCACCAAAAATGTGATAGCAATGAATTGTGGTCACACCGAGATGGCACTGAAACTGTGGTTTTCTCAATTGTAATGACACCTGGACAAAGAGATTTCTTCTTTGTGATAATACTAAACCTTAATCGCTGTAATTTCATCAAATTGTCTCCATTGTAAATCAAAAAATTATCTGAACTTCTGCTTCTCTATGTTAGCCCGAGTTTTGTAGTCACTATAATAAGATCTGAATTGTTCACTGTAATAACATCTCATTTTAATTGCATATAAACTATTCACTGTTATTATCTCGGGTTCGCGTGCCCTTATCTGAGCTCCTTTACTGAATTTGTTTCTGTAATTAGTCACCCAAATTTTAGAGGTAATATGAACTTGTTGACAATGGAATAGGTCGAGCTACCTATTTATAGTAGTATGTCCATGTAAATTAGCTTACATGACCATGTCAAGAGTTGTGTCTCCAATTTAGGTGAGCTAACATGAGTTTTATATTTCATCTTGAAGCCGACTTGAACAAGGATAACTTGTGCTTGCCTTGGAGGGCTACTTGACAATCCTATTGACTTACATACATTTGTAATGTGCCCAAGAAGGGTTCTTCATACATGACATTGACTCTCTTTGACTTTAATGACTATATTACAAATCCTAAAGGCTCACAATGGTAGCCATCTAAAAATAAAATTCCTTGCTCATGAAACCCATGAGGCAAGAATTACAATAATAATTTTATTTTTCTTCTTTACATCATTTACATAAAATCACAATTACACATGTCATTATGAAGACCAAACCTAGTTACTTTCCAACAAGTGTGATTTTATGTAATTGATGAAAACAAAGAAAGAAAAAAATTATTCTAATGCTTGTCTCATGGGTTTCATGAGAGGGGAATTTTATTTTAGTAATGCCTCCCATTGTGAGCTTTTAGGATTGATTCATCTAGTCATAAAAGTCAAATTTAGTCTATGTCCTGTATGAAGGACCCTTCTTGGGCTTATTATATTTTGTATGAGTCAATAGAAGTGTCAAACAACCCTCCAATACAAGCACTACCATCCTCTTACAGGTCGCCTTCAAAGAAATAATATTTTTTTCATAAAAAGGACACGTTGGTTCAGTTGAAATCATGTCAGCTAATTATGAGACACCAACCACTATAAATAGGCAACTCGAACTAATCTCATAATGCAAAAATTTCAGATTATAATTTTGGTATGGGGTTTGCAGCTAGACAAGTGAGAGGTACAATAGGGTCTTCGATTAGAGAAGTGTGTGGTAAAATAGGTCTGAAGCAAAAGGTGCAACGAAGTACAACAAAGGAAAGAAGAGGATAATTTGAGCTCCTCTCTAATTTATTTATGAGTTTATATTCACCTCCACCAAGTTTACTTGTAGCAAAGAAGAGGAGAATAATCCAAGTTTATTTGCAGCAGAAGGAAGGCCAAAAAGAGAAGGTACTATCTAGAAGGAAGGTTGAGATAAGAAGAAGGTCAAGTCTAGAAGGAAAGCCAAAGGTTTGAAGCTGAAGAAGGTCAAAGAAGAAAATGAGTCGAGAAAAGGACAAAGAGTAGGAGGTTGATTGTCATTATCAAAGGATCTCATCAAGAGAACTTGTATCTTGGTCTTGGAGTGGAAACTAGGTCAAGGGCCTTGGTCTTGGTATTTGTCAATTACAATCTCTATAAGAAGAATTTGTTCGGGCTTTCCTCTCAAAGAGTGAGAGGTTTTGGGTTTGGCTGATATCCTATATTCTGTGTCTCATGTCTCTTTATGGTCTATGCATTGGTAGTTGTTTGATGAAGAAGAACACTAATAGCTTAAGTAAAAGAAGACTCTAATCTAAATAAGTAAAAATTACTCACAAGCAGTTATTGATAGAAGAGAAATCACTTAATATCGATGCCCTATATTTCTCAACTTGGTATCAGAGCCAAGGTAAATAAGTCAAGGAAGGGCATCTTATCAAGGGACACTCAAGGATCAAATCTAGAGGAAGGAAACAAAGAAAAGATCATCTTGAAGTCGAGAAGTCTACAAAGAATATTAGGATCATCATCAAGAAAATAAGGCCAAAACCCTACATCTACTCAAGATTAAGTGTTTTAAAGACTATTCATCCAAAGGAAGCTATATCAAAAGGCGGTGTCATCAATACTCTCTCTCGTTGAAGAAAGTTCCTTACCATTGAAGACATTAGCAAGAAGTCATCATTGATCCTCATCTACAAGGCTTTACCATCAAAAGGGATCTCCCTCTCTATGAGATCAAGGATCATTATTGACGAAAAATATCGTCAACAAAGAGAAGTTTTATATTCTCTATATCATCATCAACATCAAGGAAGCAGCAAGGAGAAAGGATCATCCTATCAAGTAAGTATATGACCTTATCTAAATCTGTAAAAATGTATTTTTGCATGGAAAACAACAAATTGGTTGGGGCTTCAAACTACCTTGCATGGAAGAAAAGGACAGATCTAAATCTCATTGAAAATGAGGTCAAGGATTATGTTAAAGGATCTATCACCAAACCAAACCAAGAGAAGAAGATGCTCAAGAACTTTCAAAGTATATGAAAGGGGAAGTTAGGGTTCAAAGGATTCTCATCGAATCCATCAAGGATCCCCTCATCCCATATGTATCTAAACTCAAAACTTCAAAAGAAATCTATGACAAATTGGTAGAGTTGTATTCTGTAAGCACTATTAGAGAAGCCATCTCATTAAGATAAGAACTCTACAAGCTGAAGATGTCTTGGGAAGATGGAAAATCCTCATACTTTATGAGGATATTTGATATTCGGGATCAACTAGAAGATATGGGAGAAGCCATGTCTGATAGTGAAATGGCTACAGTTGTATTAAATGCACTACCAGAGGAGTGGGGTAACTTCACTTCAAGTATCTATGGGAAGAAAGAAGCTACTCCATTCTAGGATCTATGGTCACTATGCAAGATTGAAGAATCTATACTAAAGGCCAAATATGATGTGAGAGCAGGTGAGAAAAATCAATCTTATGCTACAATGACAAGAAGAAAGGGACAATTTGGAAAGTTTGGTCCTCAAAAAAAAGAACATGGCTAAAATTCAGTGTTATGGGTGTCAAGAATATGGACACTACAAAAGAGATTGTCCTAAGATCAAGAAGGACAATAACAAAAGAAGAAGAGAAGAAGCGCATATCACCAAAGAAGTGAATGAAGTTGAAAAGAAGAAGTCCAAGATAGAGGAAGTAAGAGATCTCTACTATGACTGAGATAGTATTACTCACCTAAGTTCTTTTCATTTTCACTACAAAAGAGATTATCCTAAGATCAAGAAGGACAATAACAAAAGAAGAAGAGAAGAAGCTCATATCACCAAAGAAGTGGATGAAGATGAAAAGAAGCAGTCCAAGATAAAGTAAGAGATCTCTACTATGACTAAAATAGTATTACTCACCTAAGTTCCTTTCATTTTTCTAAGTCTTCTGTTGTGAGATATGGCTATCATAATTCACAAAATGGGATGCATCAAGGCATCATAGAAGCATTGAAAGAAGGAGCTCGAGACATCATCGTAGAGAAGCATAAAAGATGGTTAGAATCTATGGAAGTTAAATATATAGCTCTTGGGAATCTCGTTGGAAACATAAGTGGCAAGGTCATCTAGTACCAGGTTCATCATACATCTAAGAAAAGGAAACATTTGCTGATGAGGATACTTTAGATCCTCAATATGGTCTAATGGGGTGATAGTATGATGACATAAAAGTGAAGCAGATCAACGGATTGAAGCTCTTTCAATCATGGAAGCTATTGGAAGCTATTGTAGGAAGTCGGGCATTCCCATGACATGCTGGTGAATATACTGCAATAAACCGTAATCACCTTTGTCTAGTGATTCATTGTCTGAACACCTTTCAAACTCCTCTGACTTAGTTTTGGTGGTGAAACTACGTAAATAGCATGAAGCTTTACTGGGTAAACAATTCAATCTCCGAAAAGATACGGGATTGGTTCAGTAATCACGATTGAAACTAAGGAAGCTGCTGGAACAAAATCAATCTGGTCAACCACACGCCACCTTTATTTACTGGTGGTTTGTCATGATCCATTACCTTTTACGACATCATCTTCGTTGTAGATGATCAAAGTAATAGTTTATTATGGGTGCTCTTTTTGGGCCTGGATTTCACCATGAACTCACGTGACATCATCTTCGTTGTAGATGATCAAAGTAATAGTTTATTATGGGTGCTCTTTTTGGGCCTGGATTTCACCATGAACTCACGTGAAATATGTTGAACACGTGGAGGCTCTAATGGTTGACGACCAATATCGGATGCGATAACTTCAAATCCCCATTCTCAAACAGCCAGGTATCAAGCATTACTGCTTTGTGGAAGATATGTTACTTGCAACAATGTCATTGTTTGCTTCTAGAGGATATGTTCCTTGTAACAACGTATTGATAAACAACCTTACAAAAATGTGCTTAAACAAATTGATTAAGCAGTGTTACAAACGATGCAGAATAACTTTATCAATATAAAAATATGATGAACAAAAGGCACAGTTGTAAACAAGTTTACCCTCAAAAATATAACTTTTAACCTTCACTATTATTGCTTGGATCTTTGAACACAAGTCCCAAGCACAATTATCATGTCCTTTTTCTCCAGCGCATGGAGCACTCATCTGTAATACCATGACAGACGGAGGATCTTGCGAAAAGCTCCAATGTGATTCATTAAGGAATGAAACATATTTATTACATGGACATCTACATGTGGGCAATCAGTTTACCCAACCATATGTTGGACCGTTACATCACCTAATTTTACACATAATTACTTTTAACTATAATTCTGAAGGATTACAGTGTCTAACAGAGACAAAGGAATGACTTTATAAATTGTATGGTAATCTTGTGTAAGGAAAAATTTATGGAAATTTATTTTAAAGTTTAGAAATTTTGTCGAATACTACAAATCCCTAACATGCAAACTGTAAAATTTTTGGAAATACTTTTGTAAAATTATTTAAATTTATAATGATTTTATATAGTATGTATGAATTTTTTTGGTGAATTATAACGTAAAATAATTTTATACTATAAAAATTGCGCCAATCATTTTTAGAAAAAACAAAAATTAGTGAAACTTTTTTTTTTGAAAAAACATGGAAAATTAGCCCACCTGTGAATATTAGTGCCTACAATTTTCCCTAATCTTGTGGCACTTGTGCCTTTGAAGAAGAAGCTAAAAGAGCCTTATAGATTTAAGGGGGCACAAAATAGATTTAGAACCTATTGTGGAATTATGGTTGATTTTGCACTTGTAGCTAATTGGAGTGTTGTACAATATAGTGGCATAGTTGTCGGACTCTCCCAAGAAAACAGAGTTGACCTTGATGATACTCTTACCCCAATTATCAAAGGATTATCTCAAGGTGAGGCAATTTACCATGACGAGGTTGTTGCTTCGGTGGCCAAAGATTTTGAAGTGCATGGGAAAGATACCCATGATCATGGGTTATTGGCAGTTTTGGCCCATGATACTAACTTTGGATTTTGGTAGGTTTCTGATGATTCAGGTTGTGTCCCTTCAAATTCACAAGTGGTCAACATTATTTGGAGATTTGAGATATTGTGATGGAATCTTGTATTGTTGGATACAATAATATTTCTATAGCTTATATTATCTACATTTCAACATAGTGGAAGACAATAGTAAAAAATGATGGGAAGTTCGAGGAGGATGCAAAGACTTCTAATTTGTGGTGCTCTCCCTCAAAGATTCATGAGAACAAGGAGATTATTTCTCCATAAATTGATTTAAAGACTCAATATTAGTATATTTATAGTGGGTAAGGTGATATTAGGGATGAATATACCTTCACCTTCCACTCTAAAATGCATAAAGTTAAGATGGCTTACCAAACAATTACAAGAGGCATATGTTTAGGTAGGAGCACCAAGATCTTTTATGAAGGAAAGTATATCTCCTATGAGACATTATAGCCATGTTGCATTAGCTTCTTCCCCTGATGATCCTACTAGATGTTTTAAGGAGGAGATATGTGATGCCTCGATAAAGGATGATATTTGGGTTGACTACAAGATTGTAGCAAATGCATATCTATAGATGGCATGTAATTTAACTCAGTTATAGATGGAAATGGAAGGTGTTAGTGAAAATGTTTCCTCATAAATATGGAGCATTAGATTTTGCAGTTAATCTAAAAGTGTTTCTACCATGTCTGGGGTAGTTCATGAGAAGTGGGGTACATGGTGTATGGTTGATCCTTGTTTTTTCATGATGTACTTGCACATTGGAGGCGACTCACTCTTTAGTCGCTACACCCAATATGGATGCTTGTATGGAATTGTTATTTGGTGTGTTTGAGAGCTCTAGAGCTTGGTGATTTTTTTTAAGTAGTTATCAAATGAAGGAACTAATACAAGTTGAGCCAATTTTCGATGGCCCTTTGTTGTTCTTGCGATGATGTTTTGTTACTATAACGACAAAAGGAGGTTTCACTAAATGTGGAACATGGTACAATCATATTATCAACATTTTTCAAATTTGTTGTAATTTTTACGCTTGATATTCGTCGAAAAACCGACGAAAGGATGATCTTTTGGTTGTCGTAAGAGCAATGGAAGTAGGAGTCGATCCACCATTGAAAGTGTATGTCCTTCAACAAAACCTGTTGTTGTAATACTGGTGAAAGAAGGAGTCAATTTAATACCAAAGACACACATCCTTCAATGAAACGAGTCAGCGTAACACCTACAAAATTAGGAGCCACTCTATCGACAACCCCATGGATCAAGCTTCATCGATCTAACGATAAAATCGGGCATAGTAGACCAAAGACCAAAATGATAAACTTGAGCATAGAAGTCATCGGTCTAACACTAATCTCAACCATAGAAACTAGCATCAATATCAGCTCATATGCCACAAGTGACTTGTTTTTAGTTTAGATGATATACAAAGAACTCACATAGATCTTCTGCCATAGTTAACTCATATATTTAAGATCATCTACCACAAAGAATTTGTTGAAAAGTAACTAGGTTCGGTCTTCATAATGGCATGTGTAATTGTTATTGAGAAATCTAGGACATCAAGTATTAAGTGAATTTTTTTCAATTAATAACTGATTGTGCGTGATTCTTACTTCTTTAGATTAGGATCTTCTTTTACTTAGTTATTAGTGTTCTTCTTCATGAAAGAAACTACCATTGCATGAACATAAATGGACAAGACACACTGAATGCAGGCTATCAGCCAGGGCCAAAACCTCTCACTCTTTGAGAGGAAAACCTGCACAAATTCTTCTTATAGAGATTCTAATTGACAAATACCAAGACCAAGACCCTTGACCTATTTTCAACTCCAAGACCAAGACACTAGTTCTCTTGAATGTCAACCTTCTGCTCTTTTCCTCTTCTTGACTCCTCTTCCATTTCAACCTTCTTAGGACTATGACATACTTACAATGGTAGCATCAAAATGAACTATGGTCACACTGAGATCATATCCTACGTGAGCACACTGAGATGGTCGGTAAACTGTGATAGCAACTAATTGTGGTCACACTGAGATGGAACTAAGACTGTGGTTTTCTAAACTATAATGACACCAAGACAAAGAGACTTCTTCTTTGTGATAATATTGAACCTTAATCACTATAATTTCATCGAACTGTCTCCACTGTACTTCAGAAAATGATCTAAACTTTTGCTTCTTTGTGTTATCCCGAGTTCTGTAGTCAATGTAATAAGATCCGAATTTTTCACTGTAATAACATCTCATTGTAATTGCATTCGAACCATTCACTGTTATTATCTCAAGTTCATGTACCCTTATCTGATCTCCTTTACCGAATTTGTCTCTATAATTAGTCACCCGAATTTTAGAGGTAATCTGAACCTTTTGATTGTGGAATAGGTTGAGATGCCTATTTATAGTAGTCTATCCATGTAAATTAGCCGACATGACCATGTGAAGAGTTGTGTCTCCAATTTAGGTGAGTCAATATGAGTTTTATATTTCATCTTGAAGCCGACTTGAACAAGGATAACTTTTTCTTGTCTTGGAGGGCTACTTGACAATCCTATTGACTTATATACATTTGTAACATGTCCACGAAGGGTTCTTCCTACACGACATTGACTCTCTTTGAATTTTATGGCTATATAACAAATCTTAAAGGCTCACAATGGGAGCCATCTAAAAATAAAATTCCTTGCTCATGAAACCTATGAGGCAAGCATTACAATAATAATTTTATTTTTCTTCTTTACATCATTTACATAAAATCACAATTACACATGTCATTATGAAGACAGAACCTAGTTACTTTCCAACACTCCCTCTTAACAAGGGAGGTATTCATAATGGTACTTGATCATTCTCATTATGAAGAATTTCTCATAAGAAGAATCAGACTGGTAACCCATCTGTATAGCATCATATACACCAACATTGTCACGCAACAAGGCCTTGACTAACAACTCTATCTCTCCATGAGATTCGAGCACAATGCTGGCGATCCCAATGATTTATATACACCCTCATCATTGTCTCTCCAGGAACATACCCCACGTAGGTTCTCAGCATGTGTTCCACTAGGAATATTCTTATCTTGGATTCCTAGTCCTCAAATAATATTGGTCCTCAATGATGACTCTTATCATTTATGCCCTAATGCATCCTCAAAGAGCATCAAATGTCAGATGCTTACCCAATCCTCCATTTTGTCTTCCCAAGTGAAGACAATAATGATGTGTCTATCTCTCCCTCTTAATTAGGGAGGACATTCCTATTCCAATAAAGGAATGTACTCATTCCTACATAAGGAATGTACCTAAGCTCGCTCTTGGCTTAGGAATTTTCCAAGTTTCTTGGAAATAAGAAACTTGTTTCCAGGCTCTCTCTTAAATAGGGACCTACAATAGCTCCTCAGGTGGAGATAATGGGACAACCAGTTGCTTGAAGAACTCCTCCTCACTATGTCATGATCTTCTTTTCATTATCTAGGAGTCTTCATGTTTGGGACTTCTAAATAGGGCACCAACCATCCATCACTTTCATCCATGAGTCAGCCATGACATCATTGGAAAGTGATCCATCAATCCATATCTAGCCTTCCTTCATGTCATGTTTACTTAAGGATCTTTCATCCTACTGCATGTGCATCAATGGTGGAAGACACCAATAGATCTTCCCTTAGCGGCCCTACATAAACCCATCCAAATATTTGCTCAAAAATAATGGAATGAACATTAAAAACACCATTACTTTTGTGATGGTATTTCATCATGACATCTACAAGTTTTCATCAACATCCTGCATACATATCGACACATCTCCCAAAGACATATATATATGGTCAAAGGTCTCTTCTTTTTTCAGACTCCATTAAAATCTTCATATCTTTCATGGAGATATCCTAGTCAAATCTTCTTGGTCTTCTAGATGTTGATTGCCTTTACCATGGTTTCATATTTCACGATCTCTTCCTTCCTTTCTTCACACATTTCATTTCCAGAATCTTCTAATCAAAGTTCCTCAACTATAGTCAACCACCTCATACTTCATATGAGGGCATATTATGTTGATTTCATCTAGTGAATGTGTGTCCCATGCATTCCTACATCCCTTTGAGGAAGGATATCATTTCTTTTGATCATGCTCTTAAGATAGAGCATTTGTGCATGTTATCAAATGTAAGCATACATGCCTCATTTTTCTTTTGGGTCATCCAAACTTCCTGGACAACTTCCTTGATTGAAAAAACTTCAATCCCTTGATTTTCTTCACTTTTATGCCATCATACCATCTTTATGAATTCCACAAGTTTGGAATTCTTGATGAAACACTTGCTTCCTTTCTTGATCAGTGAACCTTTCGATGAAGATTCCATGAGAGCATCTTTAGGATCTAAATTATCCCCATTAGCAAATGCTTCCTTTTCTCAAATGTATGATGAACCTTGTACTAGATGACCTTGCCACTTATGTTTACAATGAGATTCCTAAGAGCTATATCCTTGACTTCCATAGATTCTGACCATCTTTTATGCTCTTCTATGATGATGTATCGAGCTTTTTATTTCAATGCTTCTATAATGCCTTGATGCATCCCTTTTTGGTGAATTATCATGGCCATATCTTATAATAGAAGAATTAGGAGCTTGAAAATAACTTAGTCGACAAAGACTATCTTAGTAGTGGAGATCTATTACTTCCTCCTTCTTGGATTTCGTCTTTTCAACTTCCTCCACTTCCTCGAAACTGTGGGCTTCTTCTCTTTTTCTTTTGTTATTTTCCTTCTTGTTCTTAGGAAAATCTCTTTTGTAGTCTTCATATTCTTGACACCCACAACATTGGATTTTAGCCATACTTTTTTTCTTTTTCTGAGGACCAAACTTTCCAAATTGTCCCTTTCTTCTTGTCATTGTAGCATAAGATTGATTTTTCTCACCTGCTCCCACATAATATTCATCCTTTAGTCTAGATTCTTCAATCTTGCATAGTTACTATAGATGTTGGAATGGAGTAGCTTCTTTCTTCCCATAAATACTTGAAGTAAAGCTACCCCACTCCTCTGATAGTGCATTTAATACAACTGTAGTCATTTCACTATCAGACATGACTTTTCCCAGATCTTGTAGCTGATCTTGGATCTCAGATATCCTTATAAAGTATGAGGTTATTGTCAGGCCCCGAGATTGTTGTATCTAATGCATCTTTTTTCCCATTTGATGCCTCACTTATTCCCTTGTTTTACCAATTTATGAAGCTTTATCTTGCACTTATATATTCTTTGATACAATAGCGAAGACTTAAATTTGTTTTCATTTTATACCTTTGTTATATGTATTTATTAGGATTGATGTTCATTAATGATGTTAATACAGGTCTTGCACTCAATAGAGATCTCGCACCAGAGTTCAAGTATATGTGGACCACTTCATCATTCAAGTCTGCCATGAAGGAAAATGCTAGTTGGTAGTACAAACATGCATTTGTAATGATCTTGTATCCTTTAGACTGTTAGAGGTGGACTTATCTTTCATTGAACTATTCATGTTCTAAAGAGCAACATTCTTGCACTAGAGAGAAACCGATTTGGGGCTTTCATACATCGACGCATTTTTGGGAAAATTTGGAAAACGTTTTTGCTAAAAATATTTTTTGGACACCTCCACATCATTCAAAATGCACCCAGGTCATACAGATGTATTTTTAGGGGATAATTAATGTTTCAACCCCAAATTCACAACAATTTTCAAATGGGTAACTTCCTCCTATATTTGCGTGTAGATGAAATCGAATATGAAAATTATGGAACATGGGTTTTTATCCTAGTATAGGAAATTGAGTAATATGAGGGATGTTTTCCAAAATTCATCATGGTTTCAGAGATCCGAAGGGGTCTTTGAGGTGTATTTGTATAGAAATCAAGTAAAACCAAGATTTGCAAAAGTAGCCAAACAGTCAACTTAGGGCACAATTTACGAGGAAGTGGAGATGAATTTGAAAATTCCAAGAGAGGTTGCTGTTGAAAACATGAAAAAATATTTTCCCTCCAAATAGATTTCCCATATTCGCATTGGTCTAAGAATTACACGAGGTTCTTTGAGGCATTTTACAAAAAATACTATTTTTTCCAGTGCCCAAATTTGCATAATTCATATCAGATTTGTGTTTCTTTAATTGGATCATGGCTGAAATAGATCTCCCATCCATGGAATATTGTTGGGATTCAATCTCCATATTCTTTGCAAAGGATTGGCTTGTTTAAATCCAAACGTGTAATGTAAAAAGATTATAAAAACAGAGCTATGGCTCCAAACCTAGCTAGAAAATCATTCTTTGTATTTTCATGCGGTGGATCTGAGTGTTGGGGGTCTTCCCCTTCCTTAGATCAATTGGAGCTAGATTACTGAGCTCAAGATGTACTGAAGTCTGAAGGACTAAACTTCATTAATATAATTTGAATGTGAGGTTCATGCATCTCATTCTTATTTCATGTAATATTAATCTTGCTATCATAATTTAAGTGTTTTCATTAAAGGGAAACGAGCTAGTTGGCTAGGGCCCAACCAACCCAGCTCTTTCTCCCAAAGTTTCTAACTATGTTCCAGTTAAGGAATGAATGGTGTGAGGATTTCCTTTTAACGGTGATTGTGCAGATTGTTAATTCTCTTGTGTGTTTACCTTTTTCCGCTAAGTGATCTCAAATATGAGGGTTTGCACGTGTTGGGTGTGTTCTTTATTTATCAAGCATTTTTGCTTACTTTCCTTATCACAACAATCTATCTTTTTCTGAGAAACTTCCTCTTGAATCGTTTATGGTTTGTTGATTAAGGTCGTAGGGTTTGTACATCTAAAGTTTTTGCTTAACGATTTTTTTCCAGGAATTGTACTCTGATCCATATAGGTTGCAGTTGTGTGGAGTCATTAGTCCAATTATGTAAACCATTACATTCATATTGCATTCCTTATTGTATTAATCATTTGATTTTTAAGGGTATAAAGTACAAGAATCGTTGACTGTTATTATTCGGATTCAGGACAACAAATTAAGTATTTTTGTTCAATTTTGAATTGATTTATGCATAGGATGTACTTAGTATAGTGATAGAAGTTCAGAGAATATAAGAGTAAGGAATATTTCTAGGCGGCCATTTTGCATTTAAATATCAGAGTTTCAATTTGCTCTTAGATCAATGGTTTCCCATTTATTTTTGCAAGTTACATTTTCAAGTTGCAATTTGTATTTAAATTGGGATTTATTCCATTATCGGTTGAGTTGAGGCTTTCCTTTTTACACTTTTCAAATTCTTATTTTGCAACACAACATTTCGATTTATAGATTAAGAATGAAGGATTGTTGAGTGAAGATTCATTCTGGTACAAGAACAAAATCGATCTAGTACAGGAACAGGGTCGTTCTGGTACAGGAAGAAAATTGTCATAACAACAAAAATGGACTCACTCGGTTTTCCTAGTACAAGAATCACAGTACAGGAGTAGATCTGCTTTTTGAATCTTTTGAGATTTTCAATTGATTTATTGAATGGTATGAATTCTGAGTTTATTTATTTCTTTTAAGAATTATTTTTCCGGTTAAGTCTTTGACTTTTATTTCCTGAGTGAGAATCCAGTTTCAAGGGTAGTGTGTGGTGTCATTGTGTTAACTAGTGGTGTGAGCAATTTCTACACAAACTAGGGTTTTGCTTCGCAGGTTACTGAAATCACTCTCTGGCATTTCTAGAGTTGAGCCTCCAATTTTACGAACTCCTGGATTGACAATTAAACGTTAGGTTGTTTATTACACCCAATAGTTATTTCATCTTCACTAGACATCTTCAACTTGTAGAGTTCTTTCCTTAATGAGATGACTTCTCCAGCAGTGCATACAGAATACAACTCTACCAGTTTGTTATATATTTTTTTTGAAGTTTCGAGTTTAGATGCATATGGGATGAGGTGATCCTTGATGGATTCTTGCGAATCCTTTGGGCCCTAACTTCCCCTTTCATATATTTAGCAAGAGATTGAGCATCTTCCTCTCATGGTTTTAAGATAGATCCTTTGACATGATCCATGAACTCATTTTCAATGAGATTTGATTTGTCCTTTTCTTCCATGCAAGATAGTTTGAATACCCAACCAATTTGTTGCTTTCCTTGCAAAAAGATATTTTGACAAATTCAGATAAGGCCATATACTTACTTGATAGGATGCTCCTTTCTCCTTGTTGCTTCTTTGATGTTGATGATGATATTGAGGATAGAAAACCTCTCCTTGGTGAAGGTACTTTTCTTAAAGAATGATCCTTGACCCCACAAGGAGTGAGATGACTTTTTGATCTAGCTTCTCTAGGAAGGAACTTTATGTATAAGATCTTCAACTTGAATAGGGTCTTTGTGGTCTCTTGAGATGTCTTCAGGGTTCCACCAACTTATTTTTAGGATTATTCTTTGGTTATGATGCTTCCTTTGTAGATCTTGACTTCACGATGATCTTTGATTTGATGCCTTCCTTGAAACTTGATCCTTAAGTGTCTCTTGATTAGATACCCTTTCTTGAATTTGTTACCTTAGCTTTGATACTATGTTGAAAAATATAGGGCATGAAGTATTAACTGATTTCTCTTCAATTAGTAACTGCTTGTGAGTGCTTTTCACTTCTTTAGATTAGCATCTTATTTTACTTAGGTCATTAATGTTCTTCTTCATCAAACAACTACCAATGCATGAACATAAATAGATAAGAGACACATAATGTAGGCTATCATCCAGGGCCAAAACCACTCCCTCTTTGAGAGGAAAATCCACACAAATTCTTCTTATAAAGATTCCAATTGACGAATACCAATACCAAGACCCTTGACCTATTTTCCACTCCAAGACCAAGACACTAGTTATGTTGACTATCAACCTTCTACTCTTTTCCACTTTTCGACTCATCTTTCACTTCAACCTTCTTAGTAATGAGACATAGTTACAATGCTAGCATCAAAACAAACTGTGGTCACACTGAGATCATCTCCTATCTGAACACACTGATATGGTCACCAAAAATGTGATAGCAACGAACTGTGGTCACACTGAGATGGCACTCAAATTATGGTATTTTGAACTTTAATGACACCGGGACAAAGAGATTTCTTATTTCTGATAATACCAAACCTCAATCGTTGTAATTTCATCAAACTGTCTCCACTGTAATTCAAAAAATTATCTGAACTTCTGCTTCTTTGTGTTAGCCCGAGTTTTGTAGTCACTGTAATAAGATTTGAATTGTTCATTGTAATAACATCTCACTGTAATTTCATATAAACTATTCATTGTTATTATCTTGGGTTCATGTACCCTTATATGAGCCCCTTTACTGAATTTGTCTTCATAGTTAGTCACCTAAAATTTAGAGGTAATCTAAACTTGTTGACTGTGGAATAGGTCGAGCTACCTATTTATAGTAGTATGTCCATGTAAATTAGCCGACATGACCATGTGAAGGGATGTGTCTCCAATTTAGGTGAGACGACATGAGTTTTATATTTCATCTTGAAACTGACTTGAAGAAGGATAACTTGTGCTTGTCTTGGAGGGCTACTTGACAATCCTATTGACTTATAAACATTTGTAATGTGCCCAAGAAGGGTTCTTCATACATGACATTGACTCTCTTTGAATTTTATGACTATATTACAAATCCTAAAGGTTCACAATGGGAGCCATCTAAAAATAAAATTAGTTGCTCATGAAACCCATGAGGCAAGAATTACAGTGATAATTTTAATTTTCTTCTTTACATCATTTACATAAAATCACAATTACACATGTCATTATGAAGACCAAACCTAGTTACTTTCTAGCAATTGTGATTTTATGTAATTGATAAAAAGAAAGAAAGAAAGAAAAATATTCTAATGCTTATCTCATGGGTTTCATGAGAGGGAAATTTTGTTTTAGTAATGGCTCCCATTGTGAGCCTTTAGGATTGATTCATCTAGTTGTAAAAGTAAAAAATTTCTATGTCATGTATGAAGGACCCTTCTTGGGCTTATTATATTTTGCATGAGTCAATAGAAGTGTCAAACAACCGTCCAATACAAGCACTAGCATCCTCTTACAAGTCGCCTTCAAAGAAATAATATTTTTTTCATAAAAAGGACACATTTTTTCAGCTGAATTCATGTTAGCTAATTATGAGCCACCAACCACTATAAATAGGCAGCTCGGCCTAATCTCAGAATGCAGAAATTGTAGAGCATAATTTCGATGGGGGTTTGCAGTTAGACAAGTGAGAGGTACAATAGGGTTTGCGGTTAGAGAAGTGTGAGGTACATCAAGGTTTGAGGTTAGAGAAGTGTGTGGTAAAACAGGTCTGAAGCAAAAGGTGAAACGAAGTACAACAGAGGAAAGAAAAGGATAATTCGAGCTCCTCTCTAGTTTGTTTATGAGTTTATATTCACCTCCATCGAGTTTACTTATAGCAAATAAGAGGAGAACAATCTGAGTTTACTTACAGCATAGGGAAGGCCAAAACAAGAAGGTACAGTCTAGAAGGAAGGTCGAGATAAGAAGAAGGTCAAGTCTAGAAAGAAGGTCGAAGGTTTGAAGCTAAAGAAGGTCGAAGAAGAAAAGGAGCCGAGAAAAGGAAAAAGAGCAAAAGGTTGATTGTCATTATTAAAGGATCTCATCAAGGGATATTGTATCTTGGTCTCAGAGTGGCAACTAGGTCAAGGGTCTTGGTCTTGGTATTCGTCAATTAGAATCTCTATAAGAAGAATTTGGGAGCGCCTCTTCCACTCACAGATGTGGGTGAAGTGTTCCCCATTGCAGTTCATTGTTGACAGTAGGAGCCAAAAGAAACTCATTTCAGGAGAGGTCATGAAGTGGCTAGGCCTGCTGACCACACCTCACCCACAGGTGTACACTATCGGGTGACTTCACCAAGGATGAGATCTATGTGTCAGCTAGCAGTGTCACTTCCCCTACAACATCAAGCCCTTCACAGATGAGGTATTGTGTGATGTTTCTCCTCTTGAATTTTGTGATGTATTATTAGGCCAATGATACTTATGGAAGCATCATGTTGGATATGAGTCTAGTCCTCGCACGATTATTATTACTTTGGGCAATAATTTGTACAGGATGCCACATGTAGCACCTCCTACTGCCATCTCTTTGATCTCTAAAAACTTTGCAGTAAGATCATTTCTCACTCATCATTCGCCCTCGAGGCAAGAAGAAGATTGTTTCCACCTCTACAGCCTTCAGACAGGGCTCCATCGCACAGCATCAACAGATGGACAAGGTCATGGAGGAATATAGGGACATCTTCACCTCACCCACAGGGGTATCCCTACACTGTCAAATCAAGCAATCCATCGACCTGACCTTGGGCGCATTGCTACCCAATGGACAAATCTACTAATGCTCTATTCTAGAGAATGATGAGATCAGAAGGAAGATTCAGGATTTGTTGTAGAAAGGGCATATCAAGCAGAGTTCATCACCCTGTGGGAACCCGATTGTGTTGGTACAAAAGAAGGATGGAACTTGGAGGCTCTATATTGACAATCTGATGGTAAATAAGATCATTGTCTAAAATAGGTATCAATTCCCACGGATTGATGACCTTCTGGACCAGCTCAAAGGTGCCAAATACTTCAGCAAGATTGACCTGACGTCTGTTTATCACTAGGTATGTATTGAACCCCCCGATGTATGGAAGACTACCTTCAAATCCAAGGAGGGCCTTTTTGAATGTTTGGTCATGCCTTTCAGGTTGACGAATGCCCCCACAACCTTCATGCGAATGATGGATGACATCTTGCAGCCCTTCACCAACTCATTCGTAGTAGTGTACCTAGACGACATCTTGATCTTCAGCCGGAGCTGGGAAGAGCACATACACCATATTCGACAGGTCCTCCAAACCCTGCGACAACGCAAATTGTGTGCCAATTTGGAGAAACGCACTTTTGGTATGACCCGGGTTCAATATTTGGGGTACATCATTGATGAGTGAGTTGTCCATGTGGACCCAACCAAGATACAAGTTATTCGAGATTGGCTAGCCCCAACCACTCTAACAGATCTTCGTAGCTTCTTGGGTCTTACCAATTTCTATCGCAGGTTCATGTTGGGATTCTCTCATATTACTTGGCTGTTAAGTCAAGTAACCAAGGGTGGAGAAAAAGCAAATTTATTTTGGTATGAATCCCAACAGAAGGTGTTTGTCGAGTTGAAGCACAACCTCTGCTCTGCACCAGTGCTCACATTGCAGAACCTGCAACAACCATTTGAAATTGAGACAAATGCCTCTGACTATGTTATTGGTGCAGTTCTTACCCAGTACGAGCATCCAGTGGCATATCACAATGAGACACTTTCAGATACAATCTGAAAGTATCCCACTTATGACAAAGAGACGTATTCCATTGTGCAGGTCTGCCGATAATGGAAGCATTACATTTTGGGTAAGGAAACAGTCATCCACACAGACCACCGACCCCTGGTTCATACAGACCCAAGGAAAGTTGCAGAATGATCGCCATCATAAATGGTCCACATATCTGCAAAAATTCCATTTGAACGTCAAGTACAAGAAGGGCAGCACCAATAATGTTGCAGATTGTCTTAGTCGACCATCGATTATGGTGCCAAATTTTGTGCTCGAGTCTTGTGGGTATGAGACTTTAGGAAGGTCGCATCTTTACAAGAGCGATCCATAATTAAGAAACACATACTAGATGCTTATGGAAGGTAAGCAAGTTCTAGATTTTCACCTCCAAGGCACACTATTATGCCACTTGGGACACCTTTGTGTTCCTTCAAGTGAGTGTTCCAAGATGATTTGTGATGCGCACTACAGTCGTGTTGCTAGACATTTCGGAGTTGAGAAAACAATGGCAGTGCTAAAAAGTATTTTTATTGGCTGAACCTTCGACAGGATGTCAGGAAATACATCAAATATACATTGCCTCCTCCATTACCAAACCAAAAATCAAGAGGCAAGGCATATATACTCCTTTGCCTACTCCTAGTCAGCCTTGGGAATCCATCTCCATGGATTACATGTCAGGACTTCCTTCTACTAAGCATGGAAACGACTATGTTTTTGTGGTTGTCGACAAATTCTCTAAGATGGCTATTCTGGCAGCTTGCAAAAAGAGTATTACCATAGAAGCCACTGCTAAGCTCTTCTTTGAACGAGTGTGGGTACACTTTGGGATCCCACTGTCCATTATATCAGATCGGGACAACAAGTTTCTGAGTACATTTTGGTTGAGCCTATAGTCAATGTTGGATACAAAGCTCGCTAAGTCCACGACCTTCCACCCCCAAACTGATGGCCAAACATAGGTCGTCAATAGGATGATCGTGCACATTTTGTGCATGTACAACTCAAAGCATCCCCACACATGGGATGAAAGTCTCCCCTATGTCCAACATAGCTACAACAGAACTCTCCATAGCTCAACTTGCCACAAACCCTTTCAAGTGGGGTTGGGATTCTAGCCATTATGTCCCATTGATGTAGCCATACCATTTGCAGCTACTCACGCAGATTCGTCTCATGTCCAGTTCGAAGTTGATAGAGCTAACAACTTCAATGAGCGCATTCAACACATCTTCCAGTAGTTCCATGACATAGTGGACAGAACCAATGTGAAGTACAAGAAGCGTCATGATCAACATCAGGTTCCACCCAACTTCCAGGCGGCCAACAAAGTTTGGTTACATTTGCAGAAGGAGTGCCTCATTGGGCTTAGCCACAAGCTTCGCCTGGTCTAATATGGTCCATACACAATCACCAAGGTTGTAGGAGACAATTCTTTCGAGCTCAGCATCCCACCATTCCTTGGCCTACACCCAGTGTTCAATGTGGATCGTCTTTGGACATAATTTCCACCATTACTAGACACATTAGACATTGTAGAACAACTCACACCAACCAAGCTAAACCCAAACTACATGGAACATGCCACAATTGATCAGATAATGGACATGCAAATCAAGAACACTTGCCAGCAAAATATCCAATGTATCGGGTTGTCAAATCTAACCAACTCCTACACTAAGGGAAGTGGCTCACTAGGGACAAAGTTCAGCAAATGTTTCCCCATCTCATGGAGGCACTCAACACAATGGGGACCATTGCTTCCTAAGGGGTAAGGACTGATCTAGGTGGATATTGGTGGCCACTCACCTATTCATCTTGGACTCCCACCATTGTTTCTTTCAGTTTCCTTAATTATAACACAATTTCAGTTTCCTTAATTGTAGCAGAGTTCACTATTTTTGGCAATTTTTCTGGTCCTGAACTTCCGGAGCCGTTTTGAGTCCTTAAATGGAATTTCTTTTTTGCAAAATGGGTAAACATGAGTTTTCTACCTACATTTGTAGTTGAAAGTTGTAGTCCTCATATAGATATTTCTGACGAGGTATTGTACGCGTCAACCGGAGATCGTATGCCAAAGTTACGACCCCGTGAAGTTGATGTACCAATTTGCCCCAATGGGGTCCATAGTTTTGGTGCTTCATCTTCTACGGTTAGATTTTTGGATGTTTAGGGTTTTCCATTATTTATCAATGATAAATAGGCCTTCAAGCCTCATTGTAACACAATTAGAGGTATGTAGACAACACGTCTCTTCTCAGAGATAAGCTATCATTGTTTGAGCTAGTTTATTTCCATTATGTATGTAAACATATTTCAGTTCTTTGATATTAATGAAATGAAGTTTTATTTCTATTGCTTCTCTATGTTGATGTTTATATATGTATTTTGTTGTGTTCTTGCATAACTTCATATCACTACCGCTAGGTTACTGACACAAAAATATGGGTGAGAATCTTTTTTCCTTTTAAAAAACCTTTCTACACTTGCCAAAAGAATGTGAAAGTTGTTTGGGATGTATTGAAACACAGAGACAGGTGCCCCAAGAAAATAGTGGCTTGCATGATGGTGTAGGTGGTTTTTTTGCATAAGATGGGAACCCCATTGGTTGGTCCAAGTGTGAGGTGAAGGAAACTAATGTGATAATGCAAATGGTCTACTACATGATGGATGGATGGTAGGACAAGTGTAGAATGTAATGGTACATTTGTTATGATATATCAATAATGTTGGTCGGGAAGGGGGTTGGTAAGCATAAAACAAAGAAGAGATTCACGAGGTTGATATTCAAGGCATGCATATGAAATGGCTCTCAAGCCTAGGGGAATGGTCATGGATACCGATAGTGTGAACAAAAATATGAACTAGGGTAATCCATCTAGGTGAATCTCTATCGATCGACGTGGATGTTTACCATGTGCACATGGAAGGTGATGGTAAATATGGTTGATATGGTGGACCTTGTGGTTTATTTCAGAGAAATTATGTCAAGATATGCAAAGATTTGGAGGAATCCTATCATGCTGAGTGGAGAATGATACCTTAACTATCGATTGACACCGGGGGGATGAGGTTTCTAAGAAGTTATTGGGAACCTGTAACTTCAAAATCCAATACCCCAAGTGAAAACATCTTTATCTAACAATATGAAAATCAAAGCGTACTGAGAAATACGTATTGAAAAACAAGGAAAAGGCGCACCTGGTGGGTACTTTGAAATGTGAGATGAGCCCAAAAAGGAGAATTCTTGTCGATTGAACTTAGGGTACCATGATGTAGATGCAGATGTCTTGATCCTAATGTCACTAATGGTTTTGTGAAAGGAGCTTGTGGGCTCCTGAATGGGGCATTGAGCTTGTGGGCTCCTAAACTAGGCTCTGTAAAAATGATATAAATGGAAATATATAAGGGTGTGGGGCCCATATTTCCACTGCTTTTGCACTAGTTGACATGTACTTTGGAGTAGATCCCACAAGTTGTTTCTGTCATTGTGGTTAACTAGTGTACCCAGGTTGCGTCCAAGGAGAGACAAGTTAGTCATCTTAGCACCCCCTCTGTCAATCTAGTAGTCTATGGTAGGTAGGCCATACATGGTGGCTTGTACTAGCCTTTTTAGGGAAAGATATTGAAACCCACACTAGAAATTACATGACAGTCGCACGATGTCATGTGAGTTTGGGGATAAGATGCATTGGGCACGTATTTCAGGGGAAAAAATCATGTGAGTGTTGCGCCTGTGGGGAAAACAATTGCGAGGACCTCGCGGGTAACTGATGAGAAGTTGTGTGAGTGTAGAAATTGTGGGAAAAACAACTAAGAGGACCTATAGATGAGGAAATCATGGTTATTGGGTGGACATTCATGAGACACCCACACATTTGTTTTGGAAACAAATGCACGAGTTATTGAAAAGTGAAATTTTTGGCATTTGGGTTGCATTTTTTTTTTAAGATGACTGATCACTTGGGGGTCATGTGGGAGGCAGGAAGGTGCTATGATGAGAGCGGGATTGACCCAAACTATGCATAATGGTGGCTGCTAGTGCTCATGTATGAGCTCATTTGGAGAGGTGGGGTTACTGAAGTATCATCAAAACCCCTTGTTGAGGTCGCAGGAGGACTTCCTGGGATTTGTGATTAGTCGGTGGCAGCCTGCTAGGCAGGTATTTGATATCCGGGGGACAGACCTAGCATTCATCGGGGAGGTGTATATCTACTTCATGATAGGGTTGGTACCTCGGGGGGAGGTGTACCGATTGATGTCCCTCGTGGAGGGCTTGGGTTAACTACTTGGGCCAACCAGTACTGCAAGGTGGATGCATTCGATGGAGGGAGCATATAGATTTCTTCTATCTTAGACTTGGTGATGCAAGCAATGGCATCTATAATTGTGTGCCTTATGGGGTAAGCGCCCCCAAATCATATCTCAGGTATTTAGATCGCTATACTGGAGAGGGTGTAGGTGGGCACCTTTTTTGATTGGAAAGGTTTCCTCTATCGAAGGATGGTGGGGCAGCTCACGCAGGTGATTAGTGGGGAGATGACTAGCTTTTGTTATGGGAACATTCTCTGCGACATCCTTTACAAGAGGGTTGTTGATGACAATAATCCGTCAAAGCCCAGAATCTACAAACACTACCATGCATGTAAGAAATGCATCTCAAATCTCTGTCCAAATAAAGCTCAATTCTAGGAAATTTCAACAGTACACATATAGAAGTTCTTCAACTTATCCATACCCCGATCAACAATTTCATTAACAACTTGGTATGTCCTTTCTTGAGCCTATGCTATATCACTTCCCATGGCTGTGACACCCAGCACGCGTCCTCCCATGGCAACCATATTTCCATGTGAATCCAATGTTGTCCCCGCATGAAATATTTTAACCTTTGATGCAGCAACCCCGGCTTCCTGAAGGTTCTTTATAATAGTGCCTCTTTTATAGTCTCCAGGGTAGCCTTTACTTGCAAGGACAACAGCCAAGGCTGAATCTTTTGACCAATCCAATGTTACTCCACTCAATTATCCTTTGCAAGCTGCAAGTAGAAATTGAACCAAATCTGATTCCAAGCGAACCATTAAAACCTGACATTCGGGATTTCCACATCTAACATTGTACTCAAGAAGTTTCGGTAAACCTGATTTGCAATCTATGATTAATCCGGCATAGAGTACCCCCACAAACCCTTTTCATTTCTTTCCTGTGCCCTCTCTATATATAACTATGCGCGCTTCTCTTGGCTCCATACACATAATTACTTTGATTTCATTATAGCCTCCAGATCATATCTGATATCATTGAGATTTGATATCACCATGCGAGATAAGATCTGGCATATCACGCATATATGACAATCCAATGCACTAAATAGGTAGATCCGACATTCAGTACGCAAATATGGAAATCCAATGAAATCTCCCACCACTCACCTCTCTAATCGGACCTCACAAATATTGAGGGAAACCTTTCAATCAACACAATTTTCAATGAGCGACTCAACACAACGCTACACTTTGAGCTCAACAAATATATTGACTCTCTACAAGATTTACCTGGAACGAATTGCACACATAATTTATTCACCCTCACGCACACTGTGTTTTTGTATTTTCATTAATATAACATAGTATAATTACATAGGCCAGTAACCATACTCGCAATGCCCAATTTACAGCGTCTGGCCAACCTTTAGCGCTAAGTACACATCCAACTTCAATTGATCACTGATATTTTTATGATTGAAATCGAAATCATGCCAAACTATTACGAATTCAACCCAATTCAAATAAATCACAGTTCAAACCCATGCGCATCACACAAAATAAACTCCCGGATTTGATTCAAAACAGAGTATGAGAAAGAGTTTCACCGTGCCAATCCTACGCATAATGAAATCTGTATATCGACCTTAAATCCCAAATCCTACTGTATCAAAATCGAATGTGAAATATTTCCAGCATTCTACTTTACACAATATGCTCGGCGCTTCAATCAACCAAATGCATTTCCATCACATAGAACTATACAAATTGTCACACAACATAATTTCATTCATAACATTCAGGAAAACAAAACAGAGCCTCGCCTTGGCAAACTGCTACAAGGAAAGAACACCCTTCCACTCTCACACTCTCTTCCCTTATATAAGAAAACCACAATTGATACAAATACATGGTTTCATGAATCAATTCTGATTCTGAACCAGAAATCTCTTAACCTCTCCAAAAAAATCTCTTCAATCCCACTCTTTTCTAAACTAACACTAAATAAAGCTTTTAAAATCTCTCATACTTTATTCTAGCCAAATAAATCCAACTATTTGGCCTGATCTCCATACAAGGAGAATAACTCAGCCACCTATACCTTTTCTCAATGAATAAACATTTTCACATATTTAAACAAATAATTTATTTAAATTATTTTCTTTCAACCCCTTACTAGTCACAACATGTGACCATACTATCACATTGCTGACTAGGCCTGAATGCTCCTGCATTAGACTCCCAAAGTTGAAAGTTTCCATGACCTCCTGGTCATGTGTTTCTTCTGCTGTCCATCCAGTATCCCAAACTTTACTTTGTAACTGGTCATCACTTTCATTATGCTGTTCAATTTCTCTGATTTCAGCATCATATTTATTAATGATGTCTTCCACACCTTTTCCTCCATATCCAAACACTGAGTAAAGGGCACCTTTTGCAGTGTTGGTTGTGGAATACACCTAGTCAGAGTAACTTTTTCCTGCAACAGTATCATGCCCATCAGATTTTGTTTTCTCCTCAACATCATCTTCATACGTTTTGCCCGTTTGTCCATCAGCTTTCTCTTCTACAACAGGATTGGATAAAACTCCACACTTGTCTACAGAAGGTGTCTCTGTCAAACTCTTGCCATCTGATTTTGTTTTCTTATTAACATCATCTTCATCAATTCCCATTGCTTGCCCTTCAAATTTCTCTTCCACCGCAGGATTGGACGAAACTATGCTCTCGGCTGCAGAAGGTGTGCCTGTCGAACTTTTGCCAGTTCCTTCATTCGCCTCTTCTACATCATCTGTACTAACCCTCTCTGTTCTCCTCTCGGTCTCCTCTTGCCCAGGTTCTTGATGTTCGCCATGTCTGAATTTGGATGGAAGTTCAGTCTTTTCTGTGGGATCTTTGTCATAGATCTAGTCTCCGTAACTTTCGTCATCCTCCAAAGTTGTTGATCAACCAGCATTTTCATTAAATTCTTCGCTGCTAGCCTCTTGTAGGGCTTTTGAAGCCTGCGGTTCATCTGAAAGATCTGCAGGACCTCTAATCTCTTTGTCGCCAAGCTTATCCTGATATGCACCTTCAAGCTCGTCTGATATCAGCTCCGTTGTCCCTGGATGGCTCAGGTTCGGATTTTTATCTTTCACAGTAGGCGCTCCAGCGACGGTATCATCGGCATCGTACCAGCGATCTTTGGCAGCTTCTTGATTTTGTATTGTTTCCACCGCCGATTCTTCATTTATGGACTTCATCATTACCTCCAGATCCTTAGGAGCTCTAGGGAAGGCATAGCTGTAGCGCTCTTCTCTGCCTTATCTTTGCCATAATATTCATTTTCTAGAGCTTCATTTCGCCTATTAACTACAGCTGGAGTCGTAGGCACTTCTTGCTGTCCTCTCGTCTCTACAGGCGCTGAAGATGCATCTAACGCCGGAGACACGGCCGAACATGCATCTGAAGATCTGCTACTGAAATTAGAATTCAAATCCTCTGCTTTTTGGAGTTTCTCCGATTCCTCTTGAGCACTCAATATCTGCTCAATCTTTCTCAATTCTTCTACTAGCTCTGACTTTATTTGCTGATTTCTCCTTTCTCGTAGCCTTGGCCACTTTACTCTTTTCTTCATGGTCCAAACACTTTCCTGCAGCATCTTCATCAATATTCCAATCTGGAAATCTATCTCAGCTTTCTCTCGGTCAAACTCTTCTTGACTCATGCCATTTACTTTGGCATCTTCCATTCTGTTGTGGCTTCCTTGTGAACTTTCGCTATGACTATCTATAGTCATTTTCTGTTCCTCTCTTTCCATGAGCTCCTTACACCTCTGCAACAAGCCTCTGCAACAGTAAGTCCTTCTTACTGCAATCTTACCTCACTGAGGTCTCCTTACTCAGTCTTTTGGTAAGCACGATCCCCTATCTGGAATCTTCTCCTGAGCAACACCTTTGCTCTCTCTAGGCTTCTGCAATCTTTCACTCTTTCTGATGTTGTCACCTCTGCTTTGAATAGATTTCCTCACAGCTGCAATCTCGTACTAAACTTCATTCAAAAAAAAAACTTATTCAGTTTCAACAGAGCCAAGCTCTAATACCAAAAATGATGACAATAATCCGTCAAAGCCCAGAATCTACAAACACTACCATGCATGTAAGAAATGCATCTCAAATCTCTGTCCAAATAAAGCTCAATTCTAGGCAATTTCAACAGTACACATATAGAAGTTCTTCAACTTATCCATACCCCGATCAACAATTTCATTAACAACTTGGTATGCCCTTTCTTGAGCCTCTGCTATATCACTTCCCATGGCTGTGACACCTAGCACGCGTCCTCCCATGGCAACCATATTTCCATGTGAATCCAATGTTGTCCCCGCATGAAATATTTTAACCTTTGATGCGGCAACCCCGGCTTCCTGAAGGTTCTTTATAATAGTGCCTCTTTTATAGTCTCCAGGGTAGCCTTTACTTGCAAGGACAACAGCCAAGGCCGAATCTTTTGACCAATCCAATGTTACTCCACTCAATTATCCTTTGCAAGCTGCAAGTAGAAATTGAACCAAATATGATTCCAAGCGAACCATTAAAACCTGACATTCGGGATTTCCACATCTAACATTGTACTCAAGAAGTTTCGGTAAACCTGATTTGCAATCTATGATTAATCCGGCATAGAGTACCCCCACAAACCCTTTTCATCTCTTTCCTGTCCCCTCTCTATATATAACTATGCGCGCTTCTATTGGCTCCATACACATAATTACTTTGATTTCATTATAGCCTCCAGATCATATCTGATATCATTGAGATTTGATATCACCATGCGAGATAAGATCTGGAATATCACGCATATATGACAATCCAATGCACTAAATAGGTAGATCCGACATTCAGTACGCAAATATGGAAATCTAATGAAATCTCCCACCACTCGCCTCTCTAATCGGACCTCACAAATCTTGAGGGAAGCCTTTCAATCAACACAATTTTCAATGAGCGACTCAACACAACGCTACACTCTGAGCTCAGCAAATATATTGACTCTCTACAAGATTTACCTGGAACGAATTGCACACATAATCTATTCACCCTCACGCACACCGTGTTTTTGTATTTTCATTAATATAACATAATATAATTACATAGGCTAGTAACCATACTCGCAATGCCCAATTTACAGCGTCTGGCCAACCTTCAGCGCTAAGTACACATCCAACTTCAATTGATCACTGATGTTTTTATGATTGAAATCGAAATCATGCCAAACTATTACGAATTCAACCCAATTCAAATAAATCACATTTCAAACCCATGCGCATCACACAAAATAAATTCCCGGATTTTATTCAAAACAGAGTATGAGAAAGAGTTTCACCGTGCCAATCCTACGCATAATGAAATCTGTATATCGACCTTAAACCCCAAATCCTACTGTATCAAAATCGAATGTGAAATATTTCCAGCATTCTACTTTACACAATATGCTCAGCGCTTCAATCAACCAAATGCATTTCCATCACATAGAACTATACAAATTGTCACACAACATAATTGCATTCATAACATTCAGGAAAACAAAACAGAGCCTCGCCTTGGCAAACTGCTACAAGGAAAGAACACCCTTCCACTCTCACACTCTCTTCCCTTATATAAGAAAACTACAATTGATACAAATACATGGTTTCATGAATCAATTCTGATTCTGAACCAGAAATCTCTTAACCTCTCCAAAAAAATCTCTTCAATCCCACTCTTTTCTAAACTAACACTAAATAAAGCTTTTAAAATCTCTCATACTTTATTCTAGCCAAATAAATCCAACTATTTGGCCTGATCTCCATACAAGGAGAATCACTCAGCCACCTATACCTTTTCTCAATAAATAAACATTTTCACATATTTAAACAAATAATTAAATTAAATTATTTTCTTTCAACCCCTTGCTATTCACAACATGTGACCATACTATCACATTGCTGACTAGGCCTGAATGCTCCTGCATCAGTTGTGATGTTGCCTTTGGTTATATTGATGGCCCCTGGGCCATCAAGGGAGCTGCGGATCTGGCAATGGGCACCCTTGCTACCCCGAGTAGGTGGGGGAGAGGTAGGGCGATACTGTACACCCATAGTCGAGGGTTGGTTCATGTCTAACCCTCAATAGATTCTACCATTTCTTCAAGACAATGTTGACTTCAATGGAGATTCGAACATGGGATTTCCCTAGGTGATATTTCGGGCCTAGCAGGTATGTGGGTATATTTTTTGCATTTTTCTGATTTGTACATGTCTTTATTTGTGATGGATATTGTGTTAATATGAAGCATGCTTTTTTTTTTCGCAGGTGTTGGATTGTGTGGGTGCTCTTTAGGTAGATTGGTTATGGATAAGGTAGACCATCGACAACCAAACTAATTTTTCTAACGATGACCAGTTGATGTACTATATTTTTTGGATGAATATATATAAGAAATATATATTATATATATATTATATATATTGATATAAATATATATAATATATATATATATATATATGTAATGTATGTATGATGTATATATAAATATGTTGTATGTATATAATAAACATATATAGTATGTATTATCATACATATATATGTATGTAAATATGTAGTATGTATGTATATATATACATATGTATGTATGTATAATATATACAATAAATGTATGTTAATAATAAATATATATGTATGTATAATATATATATTACTTAATATTAATAATATATATATAAATATATATAAAAATAATATATAATATATATAATATAATATATATATATATAATATATATATATAAGATATATATAATATATATACTCATTATATATACTCATATATATATATATATATAGCCTACTAGGCAGGTATTTGATATCCGGGGGACAGACCTAGCATTCATCGGGGAGGTGTATATCTACTTCATGATAGGGTTGGTACCTCAGGGGGAGGTGTACCGACTGATGTCCCTCATGGAGGGCTTGGGTTAACTACTTGGGCCAACCAGTACTGCAAGGTGGATGCATTCGATGGAGGGAGCATCTAGATTTCTTCTATCTTAGACTCGGTGATGCAAGCAATGGCATCTATAATTGTGTGCCTTATGGGGTAAGCGCCCCCAAATCATATCTTAGGTATTTAGATTGCTATACTGGAGAGGGTGCAGGTGGGAACCTTTTTTGATTGGAAAGGTTTCCTCTACTGAAGGATGGTGGGGCAGCTCACGCAGGTGATTAGTGAGGAGATGACTAGCTTTTGTTATGGGAACATTCTCTGCGACATCCTTTACAAGAGGGTTGTGATGTTGCCTCTGGTTATATTGATGGCCCCTGGGCCATCAAGGGAGCTGTGGATCTGGCAATGGGCACCCTTGCTACCCCGAGTAGGTGGGGGGGAGGTAGGGCGATACTTGACGCCCATAGTCGAGGGTTGGTTCATGTCTAACCCTCAATAGATTCTACCATTTCTTCATGACAATGTTGACTTCAATGGAGATTCGAAGATGGGATTTCCCTAGGTGATACTTTGGGCCTAGCAGGTATGTGGGTATATTTTTTGCAATTTTATGATTTGTACGTCTTTATTTGTGATGGATATTGTGTTAATATGAAGCATGCTTTTTTTTTTTGCAGGTGTTGGGTTGCGTGGGTGCTCTTTAGGTAGATTGGTTATGGATAAGGTAGACCATCGACAACCAAACTAATTTTTCTAATGATGACCAGTTGAAGTACTATATTTTTTGGATGATTATATATATATATGTGTGTGTGTGTGTGTGTGTGTGTGTGTGAGAGTGATTTTTTTTGCGTCTTTCATGATGTGTCTTAATGTGTGATGCAATTATACATGTGATTTTCGTGCATTTTTATTGATGTGACAATTATGCTTATGCTTTATATGTCTTGACGATGTCTTTTGTGTAATGCCTTTCGGTCTAGTATTTGATTACCAATGTGGCCAACGACCTAATTTTGATTTCTTGGTATATGTGAAAATGTGATGTGGTCAAAACCTCGTGCTAACACTTGTGCATGCAGGTATTTCTGGAAAAGGAAAGGATCACGAACGTTGAAGGTTCGACTCAGCTGTGATATGACGAGATGGGAATCAAGGAAGACATGCAGATGAATGATGCCTAGGTGAGAGGTATAAACTAATAAACCTATGACAACATCATATTCTACTTGATTGTTGGTTTACCCAATATAGATTCCATCCTGATGGAGAATCGTTTGATTTGGGGACTAAATGGCTCAGGTTGTCGTAACCAAATTCCGCGACCATCAAGAAGCACCATCAGCAAACCCATGGTGGTGGGTTGTCGGATAATCCATCTGCGACACAAGATGAGAAAATAGTTTAGGGTACATCAAATGATGAAGTGGACACCATAAAAATAAATCATTGTACATAACATTGACATCATAGGGCCAAAGTGAGGATTTTTGGAAGAATATTTTAAGGTAGAGCCCATTGACAGGATCTTTAAGGCATGTCCAATGTGGATCTGCTAGCATGTATGTGCCATTTAATAGGAAATGCTTGACAATGTAAGGTCATTTCCATAGGGTTTTGAACTTACAGGTCCTAAGGCTTCTTTGGAAACATCATACCTAACTACAAGATCTCCCTCATTGAATGAGTGAGGGGTAGCATTGTGATCGAATGAGGCTTTGGTTCTCTTTTTATGAGCTTCGTTATGCAGGAGGGATTCTTGTCGACTTTCGTCGATGTATTCCAGTTATACAAGTTGTTATTCTAGTGGCAAAGTGTCTGGGAGAAGCTCGATGGTTGTGCATAAAGTAGGGATCTCGCACTCTATGGGGAGTATGACTTTGACGCCATATACTAGGTGGAAAGGAGTTAAGCCTGTAGATGTTTTGACCGATGTGTAGTATACCAACAAGGCGGAGAGTATCATGTCATGCGAGTTGGTTTTGTGCTTTTTCACCATACATTTCAACATCATCTTAAGAACTTTGTTGACAACTTCTACCTGGTTGTTAGACTGAGGGAAGTATAGAGAAGCAAACTCATGTGAAAATCCAACGAGCTAGGATAATTTTTGGAAAAACTCAATGTCGAAGTGTTTACCATGATCATAGACTAACTCCTTGTGAACACCAAACCGAGTGATGACATGGTTAAATAAAATTTGTGCGATGACATCGACAAGGTTGTTGAATGTGGCAATGGCTTTAATCCACTTGGTAAAGTAGTCAAGGTAAACCACTATGTATTTTTTACCATTTTGAGATGGAAAATTGGAAGTCATGAATTCAAAACCCCATTTGTAAAAAGGACCAACAACGATGACCAAATGTAGGGGATTTGGAGGATCTCAGGCTTTGCGGGCGTATCGCTGACAACGTTCACACCTTTTGACCACTTGAATATAGTTGCAGACTTGAGTGGGCCAAAAGTAGCTAGCACTGAGGATATTTTGGGTAGTGACCATCCGTGAGAGGTGGCCACCGTAGGCTTGGCTTTGGTAGTCACTTAAAACCTGCTTGGCTTCATCAATGGTAAGGCATCAGCGAAGAACTATCGATGCCTTTACAATAGACAATGTCTCTAATAAGCAGATACTAGGGGGCCTGGTGTCGAATGCACCTACGATCATTGGGAGTGAGCCGAGGGTGGAAATTTTGAGTTTAGAGGAAGAATAGTATGTCACCATACCAGGGGCCACTTGTGGATATTACCAATAAATGTTTTTTTGGGAAAGAATCATTTATAGAGGACCCTTTGGATTCTGAAGGTAGATCTATGATTAACTCTACAAGAATAAGAGATTTATTTCTCTTGGGGGGAAGCAAACTGAAGATCGAATATTTGTAATATAACCACCCATTGGGCATTCTTGTGGTTCATCATTTGACACATGAGCAAGTATCACATGGGGTTGATACTTGTGATGACATTGGTAGTCCGCAAAATAATGTAGTTCTAAATCTTCTGGAATGCATGTATGAGGGCTAAGGTTGTTTTCTCTCTTGGCTCATACTTCAAAGCATGCTTCGAGAGGTTCTTGCTGACGTAATAGATAATGTGATCTCTATTGTCACTATCTTCTTCGACTAGTACCTTTGTGACGGCTACATATTAGGATGAGAGGTAGAGATTAAAGTCCTTGGTATGGTGAGGAGGGCTAATCAGTGGTGCTTGAGACAATGTGTCTTTCAAGGCCTCAAATTATTTTTGGGCTTGCTCATCCATCGGAAGCAGATGTCTTAACTTACGAGGTGCAAGAAGTCGTGCACACATGTTGCATAGTCAAGAACAAAGTTCCATAAGAAGTTGACCTTACCTTGTAAGATTTCTGACCGCTTTAAAGTTCTAGGTGGTGGGATCTCTTGAATAGCCTAAAGCTTCAAAGGGTCAACTCAGATGCCTTGTTGGGAGACTATGAATCCCAACAATCTTATGGCGGTAACAAAGAAGACACACATGAGGTGGTTCAAGCAAAGGTTATATTGTTGGCGCCTATAAAAAACTAAGCGAAGATCTTCCAAATGGTCTGAGCAATTTTTTGAATGAACTGTGAAGTCGTCCAAATAGGCTAGAACGAGATGCACCAAATCATGAAAGATATAATTGATGGCCTACTAGAGAGTGGCTCCAGTGTTTTTTAGGGCAAAGGGCATAACACGGTATTCAAAAGTACCCCATGGGTTTGTGAGAGTTATTTTATATTGATCTATGTGGCATATTTGGATCTTGTTATGTCTTGAGAAGTCGTCCATGAAGGAAAAGGCTTTGTGCCCAACACAGGCATCGATAACTTGGTCGATGAAGGGTGTATGATAACTATCCTTGGGGCATGCTTTGTTTAAATCTTAGAGATCAGTACAAACGTGAATGGTGCCCTATTTTTTCATGACAAGTATAGGGTTAGAAACCCACGTTGTGTAAGCGATGGGGTAGATAATATTGACTTTATGAAGCTTATTTATTTCTTTCATAATTTCTTCTACTTTGGAAGGGTGGAGTGGATGTTTCTTTTGCTTAGCTAGGTGGGCATTTAACCACATGTCAATCTGAAGTTCCATGAATGAAGGGTTGATACCTTCATTTTAGGATAAGACCACACAAAAATGTCCCTATATTCCTTAAATAGGGATTTGTAAGAGGCTACTTCTTTCAGAGAACAAGCTACCCTCAATGATATTTCTTTGAGTATTTTGGGCTTGGTGGAAATATCAACCTTTATGGTGGGTGAGATATTGGACATGTTTCCCTCTTAAAACACATCTAATGCAATGATGGGATTCTTAAACCAATCTATGTGCTATGGTGGTAGGAAGTCCTTTGTCTCTATTTAGCAAATATTGGGGTGCGATGCTTTAGTAGGTGAGAATGCTTTTTCTGGTAAAAATAAATAGCGATGATGCATGGCATCCCAAGGGCTTTCTAGTTCTGTCATGGCCTCCAGGATATCTTCGTCTGAAGGATTTATTTTTTTAATGTATATAGAGGTTGAGAGAGGTCATGAGGTTGGCATTGGCACCCTATGGTGTTGGTTGACAAACAATAAAATGATTCAGTAGTTGTTTTTGTAGAACCCAATAATGTTGAAAATGCACAGATTAAATGGGTCTACATAGTCATGGGTGGTGAAACCTTCACAATGGGTGAAGTGGTCTCAACACCAAAAAATGATGAATAGAAAACATGAATCAGGTTTCCTGTGGATGAGGATATAAATTGTATGTGATATTGGGCATCATCAACACCAGGTAGTGGGAGAATCTCCCATATGGTAGCTAGATGGTGGGTAGGGGAAGGTTCCCCAGAAGGTACCGGGGTCCTTAGGTACAAGGAATCTTCCTCTGTGCACATCGTTGGATGCTAAGTTGTCCATTTTTTTGCAACATTGGACATGCCATCGAACTATGAAAGGTGTCGGTAAAAATGTCATAAGGATGAGTTTTATGTATTGCAGATCCTATGCCCATATAAGAGATGGTCTATGTAACAACAACTCTCATGGTTTGTAACGATGACTCATGACTAAAGTCATGAGGTGGGGCATGTGTTAAAGGTGTGTGCCACCCATTGATCTTAGTGTTGGCATCATGGGAATAGATTGAGTTCCCATTTTTCCGCAAGGCTGCTCTTGCCTCTCAAAATCGAAGGAGGTATGGGCATTTCCTCACATGATAGACTTGGGAACAAATGTAACAATGGTTGCACTTGGGTCTAAACTTGTTTGAGCGAACAGGCTGAGGAAGGTGGACCAACGAGAGAAAAAGGTCCCGGATGTTGTTCAACTCTCGGCATTTATTAATCAAATGCTCTAGTTTTTCACATGAGTGGGTAAGTTTTGGAGAGGTTGTTTTAAGCAACTTCATCATCTTAGAGGAGATTGATATCAAGTGTGACGTAGAATGGAAATGGGTGTAAGGATGAACTGAGTGCAGAGCTTCTTCCTCAAAGACATAATAAATGGTCTAAGACACATTGTCCACCACTAGGGTGTTAGGAATTGATGGTGTCATAGTAATGGTTGAGGACAGGGCTACCAATGTGTCTAGGTAGTGAGGGATTTGAAGGAAATGGTGTGTGTAGTGTACATACTATGTGCATATAGCGCATGGATGGTTGATATGTAATCCCTTATTATGAAATGGTGTGGCCTAATCTCCTAGAGGTCGAGGTGGGGCTACTAATCAGTGTGGGGCGTGAAGGAGAGATTTCAACTCTTCCAATTTTGGGCACTAATTGGTAAGGTGTCCCGATACATCACATAATGCACACGATGGAGATACCCTAGGAGAGGAATTAGATGGGGTTTCGATTTTCTTACCTTTTTGTTGGCACATATTAGTGTTGTTGCAGTCGAAATTTCTGGAGGTGTGGCATATGGATGGGTATTCATAAGGATGATGCCAGGGGATATAACACCTGAACTTGTTGACATGGCATGTGGGGAAAAATAATAAATAGTTATCACAAGAGCCATGTTGGGTAACGTAAGTTTTTCCATGACTTGGTGCGAGACAAAACTGAGTGGGGAGTACAAGAAAGGTGTTTGGTTTATTGCATGTGGTAGGAACGATGATTTAGTAGTCACAATGTTGGGTGTGTCTAGAATTGTTTCTTCATACTAGGTAGTATTCGATGAACTCATCATGCATACTAGTGTTGTGGAAGCAGGTGCAACTACTATTGGGTCTTCTTGGTATATACCAAGAAGTGATTATCCTTTGAACATCCTTGGGCCTATTTCGGTCAAAGAAGGGACTAACTCGTTGTGGAATCCTATGAAAGGTAACACAATGTTGTGGGTTATATATGCCCATTTCTTGTAGTATGTTAGTTGGTCTATGGTGACAATTTTCCCATTATGGGGAAATATTATGATGCAAAATAATGATGATGTTATTGCAGTTATGGCGTACATGTAGCTGCGACCTAGCAAGATATTTTAATCTAACTGGGCCTCAAGGACTTCAATGTCAATGAGCATTGTTTTGCTAGAAAGCTCCACAAGGACATTCTGGAAAAGCTTGACAGGTGCGGAGAGGTGTCCATGATAATCCCTTAATGTAATAGGGGATGTAGTTAGCTTGGGGGTACCCTAGTTTCTACCAAACTGACTTTGTCATACTACAAGTGGATGCCCCTTCATTTCCAATGCAACGATGGATGGTGATGTTTCACATGATTACTGGGATATGAAAGGAGACTATAGATGGGAGTCACTGCGCAATGTTGTCCAAATCAAAATCCATCAATCACGAGTTAGATGGGTCAGTTGCGCCTACTACTGAAAGTAGGGATTTCCATTGAGTTAAATAGGTTTGCAAGACCTCCAACGCTAACATGGTTGAGGGAGACTGTGGGAGGTCCAAAAATATGCTATAGATAGAGGCTTCCTTTGAGTTATAGGAAGTACAACGTAATGGCCCTTTGATAATTTTCATAATGGGTTCAACAGGGGGTCGTGGTATCATCAAAGGTGGCGTAACTACAATGTTTGATGATAAGAATTGGTTTATGGACAAGTCTCGTAATCATGGTTTTGTATTTTTAAGAGAGAACATATGCTTTGGCCATGTAAATGGCATTATTGGTTGTCATTAGAATTTCTGGAGCGACCTCATGTTGCATGGCCACAACTCCCTGGTGGGGGGAATGACTCTACATGTGACTATAGGTTGTTGGTTTGTTCCCCCATGCCTCCTGGCTCCTTTCATTCACTTCAACTCTAGGAGTTGAGGACAATTATGGGTGTAATGCCCATAATCCTCACAAATGGTGCTTGCATGGTTGGTCCTAAGGCCAGCACTCTTTTTATACTTTTGTGGTTTGTGCGTACCCTGACATTGAGTTTGTTTTGAATGGGGAGATTGTCCCCAGTTGGTGCACATGGAAGTTTTTGTTGGTTGTTTCCCCCTACCCATGTACCTATTTTTGTTTGTTCTTTCCTTTATTCTTGTTGGTGTTTGGAGGGTTAGCAATATTGAGGCTTTTGAATGCCTTTTGTTGTTTAAGAAATGAAGGTTACACAAAATTAAGCCCTCTGTTTAGCTGATGTGGGGGGTTGGGTTGGTGAGTTGCAGGAAAATGGTAATAAGGGTTCCCTTGTCCTGAGTTGGTGTAAGTGGTTTGGGAGGTCGACGTAATTTTCGCAGCGCGTGGAGGGAACTGGCCACCTTCTGTGGGAGGATATTGGTTACCCTAAATGCTAAGGTACCAGTTACTCTGCATCGCAGGGTATTGGTTACCCTACATAGGAGGATTTTGAGAGTGCATGGGACGTTTGGGATAATATCCCATGTTGGTTGGAATTTGGGATTTGGGTGGACCCCCTAATGATTGGAAATGGGTTTATACATTGTAGATGTTTCTGGACTATTGGAAAGTGTTTCTAGATTTATTTTGGGTGATGGTTCCAATTAAACCATCCGTTGCATTTGATGCTCCTGGTTTATCTTGTTTGAATGACTGTAATTGGGGGCATCAAGGAGTAGAGAGCAAAGGTACCCTGACTAAGTATAAATAATCTCAAACTATTGATCTTTACTGATAACCTCTTCCTCTATATGGGACATGGTTGTAGCCACATCTTTTGAAATTGATGACAGAAGAGATTTCAAAAATAAATCGAGGCAGAGGTCATTTGTTACATTCATTTTACAGAGGCTACAACACTTTCACAACTTGCGCATATGGTCTACAATATGAGTGGATGTAGTTTGTTGAAAGTGGATCAATAATTCCAGACATGTGTCATGATGTACTAGGAGATGTAAAATTATGAGGAATGATCAAGATAGAGATTCAAACATGTTATGGGAATGAGTTGCCTCGCTCACATACCATTTCATTGCAGTACCCATGAGGGTGCGTTGAAACAGTCTTAGACGAACTAAGTCCTCAGTGATGTTGTTGGATAAACATCACAAATGAAATGTCATCATGTGGTTGGTGAGATCCTTCTTCTGTTTACCTTCAATTTGATGTTGTTGGATAAACATCACAAATGAAATGTCGTCATGTGGTTGGTGAGATCCTTCTTCTGTCTACCTTCAATTTTAAGAATGTTGGAAGGAAACTTGGTTGGCGTGGGGGGCCATTATGGATTATGGGAAATTGGATCATTTGTGAGTTTAGTTAGATCTGGTAGGTTTAAAGAAGCTACAAATGGAATTATGCTGGAATTTTCCATATTGGAATGATGTTGGGATGTAGTCTGAAAAGAGTTTCAATGTGGGGGAGGATGAGTAGGACTAATTTTGGGAGCAGTATGTGGACTCCCAAAAGGGGTAGAAAAAATGAGTACTTTGAGAGTGAGGGGTCCCAATTAAGGTTCCTCCAATAAATGATGACCTAATCAGAGCGGCTAAATGGTTTCTTCTACTCTTGGACGTTCAGAGACCTAGCACACCCCCTGGAAAAGGGGGGAGGTTTAGAATGTGACGAGAGCGATAGGTAACCCTTGGTTCCCCTATTGTTCCTGTGTGGGTGTTCGTTACTTTATATGGTGACAGGTGAATTTTTATCAAAGTAAAGAAACCACATACATAAAACAAAGCAAAAATAAATGTTTAATTCTCCCTTTAACTTTATGCTATGTGACCAATCAAACAAAAAAAGGTTTTGTGTGTGTTTTTTTTTATGATAAAAAATCCTATAAACACCTAGATATCCTTTCTGCTCAAATAATAACTCAGCCTTGCAAGGATTTTGTAGTAGGGTATTGGGTTCACATCTTGAAAGTACTGGTGACGCTTCTAGTGGCCAAGAATCAACCAAGGTATAGAGAGGAGTTATAATGGGGTGTACTAGGGAACCGTACCAAAGAGATGGCGATGTTCCCAGTAGCCTTGACAAGATCATCTCAGGTATTCATGCTCTCGCACCTCAACCTATAGCGAAACATGCCCTAAGATTTGACCACTAAATTACTTGCGTCTAGTGGGAATGTTGGAATCTCAGCTTCTTGTTATCAAGTTTGGACCTAATACCCCTGCCACGTGTCGGGAGATGACATGAAGGTATGTGATAATCTTCCCCCTAAGCCTTACCCCCTTCACAAGTTTCTATACATTATTGGATTTAGCACTAGATGATATAAAAATTTGAGCTCCCTAGAAGACAATTTTTATGTTTCGAGATGAAAAATGACTAACGAAGGCTTATGGATGCCTAACCCCATGGTCCTAACCTGAACTATAAATTATCTTATGACCCCTGTGGGGAATTTAGTGTGTTTAGGGTTATTTTTAGAGAGCCTTATCTCCACTTAGTGTGTAAAAATGGTAAGCTTCAAAGGAACTAAGTATTAAGATATCAAAAGTTGGATACCCTTGATGCAAAATTTAGATGATCTTAGTGTGTGAGGTGCAAAAGTGTGTAAGTGAAGTTGTGAGCATACAAGATGTGAAGCAATATGGGTATGCAGTGATTCATTATAACTCCCCTAATTACACTATGTTATGCTTATTTCTTGCAAGAAAGAAATCATGTGCGGATAATGGGCTACTTACTTTCTTCCCAATTACATTATGTGATCATATAGGGAGATGTAAATTGAGTGCTTTAAGAAATCTTTTAGATGCAACCACAAGATCGTCATAAGGATGCAAGGAAAGTAGGGGCTACTCCCTTTCTTTAATAACACCTAGTCTTGGTCCAGATAATAATTTGAAAGATGAAAAGCTTTGGTTAGTAAAAAAGTTGTGTGGACTTAGTGCCACTTACTTTTCACCCAATTAAGATAAGTGTGATGATTTGGAGTGAGTAAAACAAGAAATAAATGATGTGTGGATTAGGGCCACTTACTTTCCCCTAGTTAAGCTATGTGAATTCAAAAATGAGCCAAACAAGTTGAAAGGATATGCAGATTAGGGACACTTACTTTCCCCTAGTTAAGCTATGTGAGTTGCAAAATTTTCAAAGTAAAAATAAGCAATTTTGCTACTAATACTGGTTAGCAAAGCAATTTAGCAGTCTATCTAAACTATAAAAAATTGTAGTAGTGTAGGAAGTTCACTAAAGGCTGCCACAACACTCTAGAAAGAGGAACTACAATGAAATTTTATCCTCTCTGTGTGTCTCGTTAATTATGCTCTACACAGTCGCACGACCGCGCGTCTGCCTTTGGGAAAAGCTGCAAGACTAGCTCAAAAAATGAACAAAGGTACCTTTGGGGTCGCAAACAAGTCCTACAGAGAACTTCACAATTCCAGAAAAAGTTATGGATGAAAAAGACAATCAAAATTCAGAGGAGAAGGACTTGCAAAACAACCAATTAGACTAAAGAAGGCAAGCAAGTGGAGTCGCCATTTTGTTTTTGGTGTTTGTTTGACTGAGGTTCCCAGAAGCAACTTCCTTGCAGTGGTTGTTTCCTACAAGGAGCATACAAACAATTGGATGATGTTACTATTGAAACAAGAGCCAACAAAGCATTGAATATAATGGAAACAATGCATAAGAAATATTAAATTAAAACTAAAGCAAACAACATGAAACAAGCTTAATGAAGTAAAAACACATCAACAAAGATATAGGAACATGATCCTCTTTATCAATTGTTGGTGGTAGAAGAGCTACAAATAAGATATCAAGACACTTGAAGAGAGATGCTTGAGAAATGACGCTCAAGAGCTCTTAGCAAGGATTTACTTTCTTCAATCTCCCTTTCAAACTCCTTCTCTCTCAAAAAAGCAAAGAGAACTCTCAATAGTGGTAGAATCCTCTTAACAATGGAATGCAGGATTGTTTGGGAGCAATTTTTCCATCATAGCAATGTACAAACTTATTATTTGTCCTGGTCTTATAATGCCTTGTATATATAGAATTTGAAATCCTCTTTTTAACACTCCCTTAGCTAAACAATGAAAAAATGACTTAAGAAAAGTACAAAAGGATTCCTTTGGGGGTTGCATATCTCCAAATCAGCTCAAAATCGAATGTCCTTGGATAGTACTTGTCAGGAAAATTCAGCTCAAATCGTGTGGAGTGGTCCTGGATTGTTGAATCAACTTTGAGCAACCTGCATCATTATTGAAGGAAAAGTTACACAATATTGAATTTTTGCCTTTAAAGCGCCCACACGGGTTGATCTTTTTTATTGGACTTTGGAAAAACTTTGCTTTTTTATTTTCATGACATTTCCATATGGAAAAGAGTCACCTATACATGTTGTCTCAGACTCTGGGTTTTATCTGACCTGTACAAATGTGTGTACAAATTTTCCATATTAACACTCATTTATGAGCCCATTTTATAATCTATAAAATTATACCCAGAACTAGAATTATGTGTTCATGATAGCAAAGTCAAGATTTTTGGTTTAATTTGAAGGTTATATAAATCTTATATTCCTCTTTGTTGCTCCAATCCCATTCCTAAGAAGCTCCAGGTCATGGTTTTCTCCAACAATATATGCAAAATAATCACAAAAAATTAATTAAAAACATATGGAATTTGCACACAAAACCCAAGTCCCCAATCTGTAAAAAACAAACTAACGAATTAAAAGTTCATTTAATAAATTAATAAAAATAAAGTCCATGCCTTGCATTGCTTCATGTTATTAATTTTTCTAGAAAATGAGTAATCTGAAATGAATTCGCAACAAAAATAACCTCCTGGCAAATGAGATTTCCCTAAAACAAACTTAGAAAATTTGTGTTGGTTGCAAATTCACAACCTTGATTTTTTCTAATTTTTTGGGGTAGTAAATGGACAGATTTGGTCAAATAACCATTTCCGAATTATTGTCTACTGAAATAGTTTTCTAATGGGCCCTCATTTGCTTGATTTCGTTCAGTAGAACTCGAGATATTGCCTCCTAATGTTAGAGCCTTTAAACCAACTATGCTTTGTTTACAAATAGTTTTAGGCATATACTTTAAAAAAAAATAAAACAAACTACGAAAAAGAAAAGGAGGGGAGGGGGGGTTGAGGGGGTTGTTCATTGTATGGTTTCATGTGCTTTATGTTAATGGAATGCGGTGGAAGTATGTGAATAGAAGCAGGGGAGTGGATGAGGGTGTTGTTGACGGTACTGTACCCGCCAACATTCAGGGGATCACCCCGGTATGAAGTCCCAACTAGACCTCACACTATTTAGTCTGGAAGTCCCATCCGGTATGATGGCCCAGTTGCCATTATCTTAAGGATTTGCCTCAACTCTTGCTTGTCAACACAGAAGAGTGGTTCGCTTTTTCTTCGAGAAGTGAGGTTCGCGTGCTTGGTGAGTGTAAGTGTACTCAGGTCAATTGTTCTTTCATTGTGAGGGGGAAAAGGTGAAGGTGAGTTCCAGGTTGAAAGGGATCAATCCCAACTCAGCTAGGAACACACACCACAAAGGACATACATAGCTTCCGGTGTAGCAGTCCACTCGGATGCAGGAACCACAACATATAAGGTAAGATAACACGTACAACACTCACGGATCAGTCTAAGATGAGTGCAATGGTTGTTACAGCAAGGTTCATGTGAAAGGTCTGTCTGATGTCTACCAGAGCAGTCAACACAGACGGGACAACATTAACACCATATACAACACATTTCCATTAATAGATTATGCATTACAACAAATGAGTCAGTTTAGATGTAGGACACATGGTTAAAGCAACATGCATTACAAGTGTTAAAGATCAGTCTTACAACAAATACAATACATGTGTGAAAATTTGTTGGCATGTTGACAAGCTTCTAAATTAAGCAAAAGTTCCAAGACACATCGTTACAACATACATCACTAACCCCGTCAGTGGGGTGTTGGAGCCACTACTAACCCCGTCAGTGGGGTGTTGGAGCCACTACTTACTCGTCTGCTTCGCTCGTTCGTCCGTTGGTGAACCTGTCCATCTCCATGTGCTCCCTTTATTCATCTCGTTCGTTTTCTCGACATGTTTGTTGGTGTACTTGTAACTGCAGTCACTCATGATGAGATGACATCAAATCCAAAACCTCCTAGTCTACTATGACACATGATCATTCGAATGAAAGTGACCGGGAGAGGCAGCAGGGCTGGATGCAGGATGATGGACCTAGGCAACTGCTGATGAAAACTGCGCAAGAGTCACTTAGAGATGGAGACAAGCGATCTGAGTCGACAGTGACTATCTGCAAGGTCTGGCTCGGCTGGGAGGAAAAATTGTGCAAATTTTGGGACGAATAGTCTGGTCTGCTAGAAGGAAAGGCAGACATGCTATGTGCATTTTCCATAACGAACAATCAGTAGGGGCTAGACAACCAAATTTGTGAAATTTCCAGAGGAAAGGGTCGGCTGCAAGAAGGGTTAGCGGGCAGGGATTGTTGGGTTGTGTTATATTCTTTCCACGACTAGCCTACGTAGTTAACCGGGGGCTTTGGAGGGGGGGCGGAGCCCCCCCTTTGTTGAGTCGATTACTGGCGGGGGGTCACGGGGGTGGGCGGCAGGCCCCCCTGTCCAAGGGATTTGAGGGGGCGAGTAGCCCTGCTCAATGGGGTCTCGGGTAACACCTCGAGGAAATTTTTTTTGGACCCTATATTAAGTTGGGGGGACCTACCTATGGTTTTGTGCATGGTTTTCGCACATGGTTTTGGACACGATGGTTTTTGGTCCAAGGTATTGGATGGTTCGGCATGTATAAATATGTATTGAAACATTGAAAGGAACATAATGCAAAATCAAGCTGGTAGTCTCGGTTTTGGGATCTAGGGGAAAATCTTTGTGTATATGTGTTTTATGTGTTCTGCTCTCACATTGTTTATTTTCTATTCTTAGAATTCGTATGCAGGCAATTTTTGTATAGGGTTAAAACCTACAGGGATCGCGCAGTTTTTCTAGTGAACTTCCTCGGAGACTGGCAGCCAAACTGCGGAATTCTCAAAGGGAACTGCTAGTTGGTTGTTGGGGTCATTGGTAGCCAGATCTGCGCAATTCCCAAAGGGAAGTGCCAGTTGCCTGTTGGGGTCACTGGCAGCCAGATCTGTGTAATTCCCATAGGGAACTTCCAGTTGACTGCTCAGTCACTGGCAGTAGAAACTACGCAATTCCTGGAGGGAACAGGAAGTCTGCTGCTGGGAGTTGTTGGCTGGGAAAATTGCATTAAGGTTGGGAGGTCGGCTTGCTGATCATCTCTACGTATATTTTGAGCTGAGCTGACTGATGGGAAGTGGGAGGCCTGCTCATGAGCACTACACAATTTATGAGATGAACAACCAATCGATTGTCCAGGTGGCCAACATGAGTGCTGATTGATTTGCTTGCAGGTAACACAACTTGAAAGAACTAGCTTGTTGCTTTTGCGTTGTTCTAGCTGACAGTCCATCAAGTTGAAAGTAGAGTGATGGTTAGGCTGTCAATGAGGAGTCTAGTCACCAGTACTTCAGCAAAAATGACTAAGTGTGTGAACAGTCGAAAGATGCACATGTGATCTTATGAACACACACTTGAATGACTTGACGAACAGCTGACCAAACCATCAAAAACACATGTCCAACATGACTAACCGACAATGCAAGTGACGAGCGCGACACACGTGGTTGATCATTTATGATCGAGATGATGCTTGCGTGATAGTGAATGTGACTCTGTGTGTGAGTGCGAGAGATTCCTTCATGGCGAACACAACAAACACATACGAAGCAAAGGCTTTGAGCATAACTAGAACATGGTCGCAAGCATGACTTAGACATCGACATGCAGAGACTTGAGTGCAATAAACGAGCAAGGCAAATGTAAATACTCACACGAGCTCACGTAATGAACCTGAGTGTGTGCAATCATCAAGTGAAACTCTCAAGGGAGGCTCTGAAATTGGGTGCAGGGAAAAGTTTTGGAGGGTGGTTGTATCCGCTACAACACTTGGTGACACACTGGTAGAAATCCAGCTTCTCTGTTTTGATTCATTTCTAGCATAGGGCCTTGGTCTTTCACGGAGTATTGAATCGCTCTGCAGGTTACTTCAGCTTCCTCACTTACCCCATGGACATACATGGTTTTCCTTTTGCCAACTCATTCAAACACAATCAAAAGTTCATCTTGATCACATTGTTTCGAATCTGGGAAGGGTAGTTTAGCTTGCGAGTTGAAAATTTCAGAGTATAAGTTTTCATCTCTAGCGTTGCTCCGCTGCCAGCAGGCCCAGACAGAACCCCAGCGGAGTCACGCAGGAACACACACATTGCTCCACTGCCAAGCGAGCCTGGTCAGTACCCTAGTGGAGTTGTATGTTGCACCTCCCTGCGTAAGAAGCCTTTCTCTTCTTTCGCCTTTGTATTTTTTAAGAGGATTGTGCATAGACACTTATTTATTTTTGGGGCGGAAGAGAGATCCTGACTTATTTAGAGCAGAAGAGGTTGTTCCTTCAGAGAAGCATGTAATACCTCTGACATAGGTTTGCTCATTTAGATTTTCTCCTTCTCTATTTCTGCTAGTAGGATGAGCTTGAATACACAGAGTAGAAAACTGAATATAGGCTTGGGGCTTCCCAGTGTGGACACAAGTTCATGGTTGGGCCAAAACTTTCCTTGCAGACGATTCGTATTTTCTGTCAGGACTTCATTGGCCGAAGGTTGTAACCAAGCAGAGAGAAGATGGACACAAGGTTGGCCAAGTGTTGCAGTGTCACAAGTCGCTTCCTATCTCAGCCACATACTCTATTCAAAATCCATAGCGTAGTAGTTGGCAGCATGTATTTCTAAAAACAAAAATAGTAATATATCAAGCAAACAAGATGAATGTAAACAATAATAGCAATCAAAACAAACAAAACAAAGTAGAAGCAAAAGTAAAATCGAAATCAAAGTGAGTAAGCAAACATACAAGCAAACAAACAAACAAACATGCAAAGCAAGAAAGCAAACAAGCATGCAGCAAGCAGACTGAAAGAAAACACTACTCCTACTCCTAAGCTAACGGTGCATGGGCCTGATCACGTAGTGATATTTCCAATGCAGCCATCGGCAAATTGGTTGACTGTTGGGTCTTGAAATTTTCATTCACTTCCATTACACTTTCACTATCATGTCCATTATATCACCTCCATTTCACTTTCATTTCACTACCATGTCACTACATTCTTCTCACTTTCATCATTATTGGGTCACATCTATGTTTTTCCAAACTTTATTAATTCTTAGCATTTTTAAATGAATTTGTGGTTAAAAATTAGAAAATAATGTGCATATGCTTATACCTAACAAGTAGGATGAGATTTTTGACTTGTGTAGGTCAAAAAGAAGCTTCTAGAAGACCTTTATGTGGCATCCTAAGGCCAAATTCGAATTTGAGTGGAGAGGATCATAGGATCATGAGGATATGTGTCACATTTCCTATTTGTATTAAAACTTTAAGAAGACATGTGTCTTATCATTTCCTATTTTGATTACAACTCTAGAGCTATAGGGAGAGATTCATGGACTCTCATTAATGAGATGACTTCTCATCTTTTTGTATAAATAGAAGATCTCTCTCGTTCATTTGGTAGCTTTTGGTAGCTTTTGTAGTTTTGGAAAGCTTTGGAGAGCTTTGTAAAATTTTGTAATTTTGAAGAATTTGAATAAAGCTTTGATGTTCCCAACATGGAAGGAGATGTGAAGTAGATGTCATGGAGCATATTAGAATGTAAGGTAGAGTAGATTTTATTTCGTAGTTTTGCTTTGATTTCATTCAAGTATGTCATTTTACTTTTATGTTTGTTTTCAAGTTTTCAAGTTTAGATTTTCCATTCATGCAAGTGTGTTCAACCGGTTGATTGTAGATTTATCTAACTGTGTAGTATATGCTTAGCAAAATAGTCCAAGAAAGTATTTTCCAATTGGTGCTTGGAGCATTAGAGCACACAATAGATTAGTTTTTCTTTACATGTTTTATATTTAATTTATTTGCAATTTCATTTTTAGTTTTAGAACAATGAAGTATTGAATCTCTCCAAATGTTATCACAAGGAGGTAGTTCTCCCAAAATTTTATAGTGGAGTGATAAGACACTTCATTTAGCTGTTATAGTAGATTATTTGTAATTTCACTTTCAATCTTAGCCTTTCATTTAAATTTCATTTTCAATTTTAGAACAATGAAGTATGGAGTCCCTCAAAAATGCTATCACAAGTAGTTCTCCCAAAATTGTATAGCAAAGTGATAAAACACTTCATTTAGCTATTATCATTTTTTTGCTTTCATTTCATAGACATTTTGCTGGCTTAGATTAATCTAACTATTCAAAGTTTTGATTTGTTTTTATCTAATGTTCATTTCCTTTTCTCCTTTATTTAGAAATTAGATTTTAACATTAAAAGTCATTAGATTTAGTTAACCATTAACATTTAGAGATTTTCACCTAGAAGCATAACTTTTCTTTCTTAGATTAATTTCCTTAAGCATAAGAAACAAAACCCCCAAAAACAACATAAACTATAAAACAAAGAGGTAAGATAAAGGTTAACTAAGCACATATAGTGCACCACACTTCATCAGTTTACGATACCTGGATTGATAATTTATGTAGAGCAATTTATGGCACTAAATTGACTAGACATTTTGGCGTCGTTGTCGGCGAAGTGTAATTAGGAGACCTTATTTCTTACATCTAAAAAAAATCAATAATTTCTCGAGTATGCTCTCCTCCTGCACTTTAATTTCAATAAATGTTTGTTTATCAAATATATAGTATATTTCAAATCTTTGAAAAAATATAATAATTTAAAATAACAAATCATTAAAAAAAAAAAAAAAACAACAAAAAAAAAAAAAAAAAAAAAAAAAACGAACTTTTTATTACTATGATAAAAAGTTACATATACATGCCACAACTTTCATTTTGTTGTAGTACATCATATAATTATGCTAGAAAGCTATTCAGAACTTGAGCATAGCCTCCTCAAAAGAGGAAAAACAGCTCCCTTTCTCAGCATTGTCAAAAAGAGCCAACAATTTCCTTATGTTTGATAGCAAAAACAACAATTGGCATCTTTTTCCGGGCTTCCTCTATCAAGGAAAACAGCCCAAGACGAAAAAGATTGCACAACAAAAAGACTTTAAACAGATTTTTCAGATGACAGACTTTTCAGCTATGTTCAAAAAGAAAAACAGTGTGACCAGTTCAGCTATGTGCCATGATTATGCAATCTGAAAATAAGGAGGCTGGTTCGAAAGGTGGACTTATCCATTGATTTCCTCCACTATTCTCCAGCTGCCCAGAACTTGTTGAAGACCTTCTTTAGAAAGCTTGTATGTAGAGTCATTTCGTTCCCTGTATATATGATGAATGGAAAAAGTATTAAAACATAATTTTAAATGTTGTATTTATTCTAATAAAGGATGCAAGATATAATTATGACAGCTACTTTAACCATTTATCCATTTGATAACATTTAATGAATCCCCAAAAATCTGAACTATGAAGATGTTCCTGTGTATCAGCCAACATAGAAGAAGCTTAAGAGTAGATAATTCTGCAAAATTATTGGAGCCACTACCCAATCCTATGAAAGCTTTTAGGGAATGTCTTCCGTTTATGTGAATAATTCAACCTGCTCCAGCTTTGTTGTTTTGAGAGGCTCCATCAAAGTAAGCCCATGGCACTCCATCCTTGATTTGTTCTTCTCCAACCTCTCTGGGCGTCCTTTCTTCCTTTGAATCCGGGATATTTGAATAAATTGATGAACACTGGACGGCAATTAATTCAATAGTGGTTTCCTTATCCTGAAAAATGCATCTGTTCCTTGCAATCCAAATGCCCCAGCATATAATAGGAGGCAAATTCCTTAACTTCCGAACTGAATTTTGGTGCCACCATTTGTGCCAAGCTTCAGCAGTATTATCCCCTTCCTAGGTTATTGGCGAATGAATAAGCTTCTCCACCTCCAACCATACTTTTTTGACTACAAGACAGCCAATAAACAGGTGCGCTATAGATTCTGAGTCATTTTTGCACATTGGACATCTTCCCGGCCCTTGTTTAAATCTGGCTTGCAGAATGTCCCATGTATGGACTTTCCCTTTCAAAATACACCAGAATAATAGTTTTGCTTTAGCAGGGCACTTTAACTTCCATATCGATTTTGCCCACCATTCTGGATCTTCCCAACCTTTTTTTGTCATGAGGAACTTGTATCCAAATTTAGGGGAATAGCTACCAGAATCAGCATGAGCCCATACTAGCTGATCTGGTTTGTCCTTAAACCTTACATTTGATCTAGAAAGTTCTTGAATGTAGACCTTCCAATCATTCCACCAATGGGGATGAAGATCCAATTCCTCCCCTGACTTCCAAGCTTGTCCCGATATGGTTGAGTGACCGATTTTCTCCACTTGATTTAGGTACAAAATTCCTTTGGAATCAAGATGTCTAATCAGGCCAGAGGATATAGCATAGTTTTCGTTACAGCCCACCCAAGGGTCCCTTCCAATGCAAATGTTTTCACCGTTTCCAATCTGTCAGGACAATCCTTGTTCAATAATTAAAATCATTGTTCTGTTTAATGAAATATATATGTATATTTTTGAAAGTAAACATAAATTTATTAACAAATCAATTAAAAGAAAAAAAAAAATAAATAAATAATAAATTATTATTTGTTAGTAAAAATATATAAAATTAACATATAACATATGAAATTTATAACAAATAAATAAATAAAAAAAAAAAATAAAATATCACCGTTTCCATAAAAAACAATCTGCTTTCTTGAAGTTATGGTGGACATAGTAAATCTTTGCATTCGGTCTGAAGGCCATTCACTTGCTGTACGCCTTTCAGTCATCAACTCACGCATTTCAGCATAAAAAATAAAAAAATAAAAATAATAAAAAATAAAAAATAAAAAATAATTAATTAATAAATAATTAAAAAAATAAATTAAATTAAAAAATAAATAAAAAAAAATTAAATTAAATAATAAATAAAAAAAACAAAAATATAATAATAATAAAATAAAAATTAAAAAAAAAATAAATAAATAAAAATACAATAATATAAAATAATAATAAAAATAAAATAAAAAAATAAAAATAACAGTAAGAAAATAATAATAATAATATTGGCATGACAGAAAGCAATCAAGAGGACATGTTTATAGAAGATTACATATCGAAAGGGACTACCTTTAGATTTGGGGCAGCCCTTCAGGGTGTCCTTGAAAAGTTCCAGTGTTTAGATCACCGTTCATTTGCTATTGTCTATGCTGGCACAACAAATCAAACCCAGAAATTCGAATGCAGTACTTCCAGAAAAAACACAGAACTGTAAAAATGTCAAACTTTAACTGTACATTCCGGCCAAATGAAAATGAATCAGGAAAAAAAACATGGGTTTTTTCGGGGACAGAGTCAGTTAGATAACCCATAAATGGTTTGGAGAATTTCGCAACGGTTTGGGAGAATTTTTCAGTTCTTTGAAGTCCCATTTGGCATGTCGCGTGAGGAAAAAACGGATTTTATTAAATGAACAGAACCCTGTTTAAACATGGCACGCTTGAGGAAGGGAAATCCGATTTGAAAACAAATTCATGATGTGGCATTCAATCCATATGGTGTCTAAGAATCCAACTCAGTTCATGTAATCTTCATTTTTAACTTGTACTTCACTATACACCTGTTTAACGACTAAATACATGACCTAACCTAATTGGATATGGCTCTTCACAACCTTGTTGTTCCTTTATTACACTGAGTTCCTTGCTTGTACTTCCACAGTCTTCTTGAGTATACAAGCATTCGAATACATTGAGCTAAATCCTTCATTCTGTTTTCGATTCTCTCTGTGTTTAGCAGTACTCCATTTTACACACATTTGACGTGTACAGCCACTCCATTCCATACATCTTCAACACTATTTCACGCATACAGTTTCCCTATTTCATATACCCTATATGTTTTATCCCTATATCTATCGTTTTCCTTCCACATACTTTGTTATTTCATCCCCATATCTATAACTATTTTTTGCTTCCATATACATAGTCTTCTTCATGCAGACAATGAAGGGAAATTTAAAGAATGGCGGAGAACAAAGGCTCATAAGTTATTGGTCTTGTGCACCAGCTGCGGTCTTGGACTTTCTCCCTGGTACTTGGCTGCATAAAATCTCTTTTCCAGTAACTTAAATCAGAAAACTGATGTCTTTGTTGTCTTTTAGCTACGAAACGCAGCCACATTCCGCAACTAACCGGCTGTTTCGTAGCCATCTCCACGCTTTTGTAGGTTACAGGTGTCAAGAAAGGAAAAGGACCACATGGGTAGCTTGGAAAACATCAGAGCATGGATCGTATCCTATCCATCTAGCCTAGATCGATGAGGAGGACTCCGATCAAAGGGAAGTCAACTATAGACACTTATGGTTGTTCCATAGCTAATCGGCTATTCCACAGCTACTTTCACGCTTCTGCAGGTTTCAAGTGTCAAGAGGGAAAAATTGCTACATGGGTAGCTTGAAAAATATCAGAGCAGGAATTTTGATTTGGTTCATTGTCTCAAAATGAAGAAGCCATCACGGTTTTCAAGTTGTGTGTTATCACTATGTCGCCGCATGTTCTTCTTAATTTCAAGGACCAAAATGAAAAACAAAACCAAAGGTTCATAGGTAAAAAAAAAGAGAGTAGATTATTTGCTCACTTTTTTGAAAGGTATTGATTAATTTTGGACTAATGATGAAAAATGGATAGTTAACTTTTTGTTCAAGATTTTTAGCTACAGAAACTGTGCACGTTCTGCAGCTAAAGCCATTCTGCAACTAAACATCAATTCTGCAGCTGAAAAACCTCATTGTTCAAATCAGCCTATCTTTCTCATACGAAATCAGATTTCGATGTTTCAAGTGTCGTTGGAAAGATATCAACAACGAGATCTACACAATGAGAAATCCATCATCAGAATTTGAAACAGTAAAAAATGAATAAATTTCTCAAAAGATATAATAGTTAACTTGAGGCACTATTTCCGAAGCAGGTATAAATTCTTTGGGTTTTCCTTCATGAACTTGTTTCATTAATATGAATTCTTATTTTTGTGTGTAAATATCATAACTAGAGAGAATGTCCACCTCTCTCTTTTGATAGTCTTACATTCCATTGCAGAAGAAGTATTAGTTTTTTTGTAGGTTCCAGGAGGAAGGACAGATGACTACAAGTGAATAGTGTCTCTCTTAGAGACCAATTTGTTTCATAAGAGGATGATCAGCAACAAAGAAGAAACATCAATGCATGAGCACATGCTAATGCAAAATCAGATCCAAACACTTGAAAAACTTTGAGATACTATTGTCTCCATTACATCCATACTTCATAATAATCCATTCACCTCATTTCCCTTCATATTTTCCATTTACATTCACATACACTTTCCATTACTTTTTGTCCACTCCTAATCCACAAATAAAAGCAATAGGCTTAGTTACATGCTTATTGCCCATTGCCATTACTACTTTCCATTGCCATCTTATATTTTTATTTTCCCTTTCCTATCATTTTCATTTCGCAAATAAACCCTGCTTCAATGCAAATTATTGAGTCCATAGTCCTTTGAGTATAAATTCCTTGCAAAAACACCTTGAGGCTTACATGCCTTAATAGCAAGTCCTCACGCCGACGAACAATGGGAATACATTAATGTCCCTTGTTCATCGGATCTTCTAGGTGACTCGACATCGGCAAATTTATTCGTACATAACAAGATGTGTTTGGGCATCTTGACTCTCATTTCCATCAATGGTGAGAGTTATCGTGCTGACTAGTGGCATCCATTAATGGCCACTAAGTCAACAATTTCCTGCTATGTTCAACATCAAAGCATCTCTTCACATAGTAATAATTGTGCCAATGAGTTTTAAAGACATGAAGACTATTATTTTCAGCATTTTGGAGCAAATTCAACAAGTTTTAGTATAAGCAATAAAAAGTCATATTGACTCTTTTATCCATGACTCTTTTTGGCCAGCCACTTTAAGAAGATTATGGTCAGAATTTTGTAGCCACCACACATACAACTCATCCATTTCCAAAGGGTAAGTTAAGGTACATTATTTTCTAACTTTTGACCATACAATTCCATAAAAAGCTAGAATCATAATTGTTGGAAAAACATTTCTCTTTCTCATTTCATAAAATTGCCAATACCATCAGTTGGGGGGGGAATACATTCATATTCATATCTTGCCATGTTCATATCATATTCAGAATCCCACATACTTCCAAAATATATTAACTATTACATTATTATTATGAGCATGCAATGGCATTTCAAAAGTGCTTAAAGGATAATTGGATACAAACACAATCATGGTTGTCACACAAGAACCAACCATGATGCAATCCAATAAAGATATATTTTGAAACAATAATCAATTTATCATTATGCAAAGTTCATAGATCAAAATTGAATGCAACAACAAAACATGGTTGTAACACAAGAACCAACCATGTTGCAATTCAAGTAAAATACTTTACAGAAGTATGAAGTTATCAAATGATATCATGCAAAGTTAAGCCAAAGCTCAAGGATCAAAAGAATTAATGTAATATATATTGCATGAGGACATGCAATAGCTTTAGTTGGGGGGTATGTTGGGTCTTGAAATTGTCATTCACCTCCATTACACTTTCACTATCATGTCCATTATATTACCTCCATTTCACCTTCATTTCACTACCATGTCACTACATTCATCTCACTTTCATCATTATTGGGTCACATCTATGTTTTTCCAAACTTTATTAATTCCTAGTATTTTTAAGTGAATTTGTGGTTAAAAATTAGAAAATAATGTGCATATTCTTATACCTAACAAGTGGGATGAGATTGTTGACATGTGTAGGTCAAAAGGAAGCTTCTAGAAGACCTTTATTTGGCATCCTAAGGCCAAATTCGAATTTGAGTGGAGAGGATCATAGGATCATGAGGATGTGTCACATTTCCTATTTGTATTGAAACTCTAAGAAGACATGTGTCTTATCATTTCCTATTTTGATTAGAAATCTAGAGGTATAGGGAAATATTCATGGACTCTCATTAATGAGATGACTTCTCATCTTTGTATATAAATAGGAGATCTCTCTCCTTCATTTGGTAGCTTTTGATAGCTTTTGTGGTTTTGGAAAGCTTTGGAGAGATTTGTAAACTTTTGTAATTTTGAAGAATTTGAATAAAGCTTTGATGTTCCCAACATGGAAGGAGATGGGAAGTAGATGTCATGGAGCATATTAGAATGTAAGGTAGAGTAGATTTTATTTTGTAGTTTTGCTTTGATTTCGTTCAAGTATGTCATTTTACTTTTATGTTTGTTTTCAAGTTTAATAGTTTAGATGTTCCATTCATGCAAGTTTAATTCATGCAAGTGCGTTCAACCAGTTGATTGTAGATTTATCTAACTATGTAATCTATGCTTAGCAAAGAAGTCCAAGAAAGTATTTTCAAATTGGTGCTTGGAGCATTAGAGCACACAGTAGATTAGTTTTTCTTTACATGTTTTGTATTTAATTTTGTTGCAATTTCATTTTCAGTTTTATAACAATGAAGTATTGAATCCCTCCAAATGCTATCACAAGGAGGTAGTTCTCCCAAAATTGTATAGTGGAGTGATAAAACACTTCATTTAGTTGTTATAGTAGATTAGTTGCAATTTCACTCTCAGCCTTAGCCTTTCATTTAAATTTCATTTTCAGTTTTAGAACAATGAAGTATGGAGTCCCTCAAAAATGCTATCACAAGGAGGTAGTTCTCCCAAAATTGTATAGCAAAGTGATAAAACACTTCATTTAGCTGTTATTATTTTTTTGATTTCATTTCATAGACATTTTGTTGGCTTAGATTAATCTAACTATTCAAAGTTTTGATTTGTTTTTATCTAATGTTCATTTCCTTTTCTCCTTTCTTTAGAAATTAGATTTTAACATTGAAAGTCATTAGATTTAGTTAACCATTAACATTTAGAGATTTTCACCTAGAAGCATAAATTTTCTTTCTTAGATTAATTTCCTTAAGCATAAGAAACAAAACCCCCAAAAACAACATAAACTATAAAACAAAGAGGTAAGAGAAAGGTTAACTAAGCACATATAGTGCACCACACTTCATCAATTTACGATACCCGGATTGATAATTTATGTAGAGCAATTTAGGACACTAAATTGACTAGACATTAACCCATGTTGGTGAAGGCTTGGTCCGCGAGCAACCCAATTGTGTGAACCAGTAGGCAAGAAAGATATAACAATGAAGACAGCCACACTTCATGTGTCAAAGTGCCCATAGGACATAAGTGAGTACAAGTGCATGACGGGAAGTTTTTGGACTTGTCATGGTGTTGTGTGACACTACATGCAACTTTGAAGCATAAGCACACTCTTGACTGTGACATGCAAGCAAACGAAAGAAACAAAGATAACTTGCGTCGCGAACGAGTGCTTGCAATGTAAGATTCCTCCAATTCATGAGCAAAGGGATCGTGCAGTTCAAGTGGAGGAAGTGTGATCTGTGTGTGAGATGGATATTCAATGCATACAGATGGGTGATGAGGAGCCTTGGGTGATTGAACATTTTCTTGATCATAAGTGAAACCAACTTCAGGACAACGAGGGCCTGACATAACCATCAGCTCGGGTTGAAGTGCCTCGATAGTTTGTGGGGCTTTGACTTCGTTGATAGATAAATCTTCATAGACCAATGGCTTAAATGGATTAACAACAAGTGAGTCAACATCATGATCAGATGATGAGGTGAAGAGATCACGACAACCAAGATCAGAAAATTCAGCATGTTGGTTGACATCCTCGTGGTTTGATGAATCACATAGAGGGGTAGATGAGAAGGAAGGATGTTCACCCTCTGCATTTCCAGAAAGAGTAGATGAAAGATCAAGTGGGATTTCAATGAATGACTTATTCTCTCCATTGTCAAATGATTGACTAACATCTGGTGAGTCCTGCGAGTGATCAACAATGGGTGCATCAGTGGATGAAGACACACATGCAAAATCATGGATGGTAGGTTCACCAAAGAGGTTAGGAAGGAACAGAGGGGGCTCAAATGGAAGGGAGTCATCCTTCATCGAGTGTCAATGCTCAAGCTCCCACTCATACTCTTTATGAATGACAATGCATGTTGGTTGTGCAACACCAACTCTGTTAGTGGGTTGTTCCTCATTCACAACAAGTGATGAGTACAGAATGGACGAACACAAGACAGCATCATCTGGAGGAACACATGAGTGCGAAGATTGAGGTTGAAGAAAAGAATGCATATGGGAACATGAAGGACTCACAACCAACTCTACACGAAAATTGAGTGAAGTGATGTTGGTAGAGTGTGAAAGATGAATTAGTGTACGAACATGACCCTCAACATCATTGAGTGATGGTAGAACTATTGAATGAGAGGGAGGCAGACAGTCCGTTGAGATAATGCCTGCTCCCACATGGGATTTCCCAGTTCCATCAACAAAGAAGGTTGAGCGAGGCTTGACATCAAGCTTCCTCTTGGGACGGGCATATTTCTTAAGATAGTACTCGAACCGGTCCTAGAGATAAGCGAACTTCATCTAGCTCCTCGAAGCCTGAAATTGCAAGTCACAGAAGCGCTACCAAAAATTAATAACAGATTCATGCAGAGGCCTTCGTTGCTGTAAAAGTTTTCGGTCAAGATGGTCTGGATCAAAATGATAGAATGTGTCTTCAATAAGATCACAGAAGTGCTCACATGAGTGCACGGTGTCAGCCGGTAGGCTGAGCACCCAATGAAATGGAGATTCGTGAAGTGTCTATGCGAGCAGCAACCCGACCTGTTCATCAGTAAACTCATCTTCCTCATAAATCATGGAAAGAAAGTTGATGTAAGTGCTCAGGCCAGGCCACTTCACCTTCACCATTATATGTGTGAGTGGACAAGAGATCAAACAGCTTCCCCAAGATGGAGACATCTTCATGATTTTAAAAACACCTCGGGGGAAGAAGAATGCAAGATTCCATGAAAGATATGCAAAGGTTCAAAACTGGATGAGAGGACACTACTTGTCATCGGCCCTCCTAGCACCAGAAATGTTGACGGTGCTAGACCCACCAAAATCAAGGGGATCACCCCGGTATGAAGTCCCAACTAGACCTCACATCATTTGGTGTGGGAGTCCCATCCGGTATGATGGCCCGATTGCCATTCTCTTAAGGATTTGCCTCAACTCTTGCTTGCCAGCATAGGAGAGTGGTTCGCTTTGTCTTCGAGAAGTGAGGTTTGCGTGCCTGGTGAGTGTAAGTGTACTCGTGTCAATGGTTCTTTCACTGTGAGGGGTAAAAGCTGAAGGTGAGTTCTAGGTTGAAAGGGATCAATCCCAACTCAGCTAGGAACACACAACACAAAGTACATACACAGCTTCCGGCGGAGCAATCCACTCAGATGTGGCAACCACCACATACAAGGTAAGATACCACGTACAACACTCACATATCAGTCTAAGATGAGTGCAACAGTTGTTATAGCAAGGTTAGTGTGAAAGGTTTGTCTGATGTCTGGTAGAGCAGTCAACACGGACGGGACAACATTAACAACATATACAACACATTTTCATTAATATATTATGCATTACAACAAATGATTCAGTTCAGATGTAGAATACGTTGTTAAAGCAACATGCATTACAAGTGTTAAAGATCAATCTTACAACAAATTCAATACTTGTGTAAAAATGTGTTGGCATGTTGATAGGCTTCTAAACTAAGTGAAAGTTCCAAGACACATCATTACAACATACATCACTAACCCCGTCAGCAGGGCGTTGGAGCCACTACTTACTCCTCAAAGAAAAGATTACAGACTCTCTTGGCTATGCGGGATGAGCTGAGGTGAAAAGCCATTTCATGTACCAATGAGGGGGGTATTTATAGCCAAGGGTGAAACTGGCCCTTGTGGCTATTCAACTACCCTCATGACCATTCGACTTCCATGACTTTCCAACTTACATAACTCTATGTTCAACAAATGGGTCTTTTGGACTTCCACGTTACATCACATTGTTTGAAATCAAGCCCATAATGGAGATGTGGGCAACATGGATCATGACTTGACTCAACATGACTTGACGTGAAAATGTTGGTACATTCGTGCTACTACTAGAGTGCATGTCGAGCTAAAGTGTTGCTGAGTGATGGATGTCTTCATGGTGTACCATAGCTTCACCTCTGCATGGCGAAGTGCACGGAATCTTTGATGGCCCTGGGTTTGCTTGATGAAGCTTTAGCATGTTGTTCCTTGCTTTCATGTTGGAAGGCTTTACAGGCTCACTTGTTCGCAAAGGTGAATGTTCATCACGTTCGTCCGCTTCGTATGCTTCGCTCGTTTGTCCGTTGGTGAACCTGTCCATCTACATGTACTCCCTTCGTTCATCCCATTCGTTGTCTCGACATGTTTTTTGGTGTACCTGTACCTGCAGTCACTCATGACGAGACGACATCAAATCCAAAACCTCCTAGTCTACCATGACACATGATCATTCAAATGTAAGTGACCGGGAGAGGCAGCATGGTTGTTATGCGGGATGATGGCTCTGGGCAACTGCTGATGAAAACTATGCAAGAGTCATTGAGAGATGGAGATAGGCTATTTAAGTCGACAATGAATGTCTGCAAGGTCTGTTTCGGTTGGGAGGAAAAATTGCTAGATAGACAGATTTGTGTAATTTTCCAGAGGAACGGGTCAGGCTGCAGGAAGGGTCAGCAGGCAGGGATCGCACAGTTTTTCTGGGGAACTGCCCAGGAGACTGGTAGCCAGATCTGTGCAATTCCCAGAGGGAACTACCAGTTGGTTGTTGGGGTCACTGGTAGCCAGATCTGCACAATTCCTAGAGGGAACTGTCAGTTGGCTATTGGGGTCACTGGCAGCGAGATCTGCGCAATTCCCAGAGGGAACTTCCTGTTGGCTACTCGGGTTACTAGTAGCCAGATATGCGCAATTCCCATAGGGAATTTCCAATTGGTTTCTGGGGTCACTGGCAGCCACATCTAGTAATTCCCAGAGGGAACTTTTAGTTGGCTACTCAGTCACTGGCATTAGAAACTGCGCAATTCCTAAAGGGAACAGGCAGTGTACTGCTGGGAGTTGTTGGGTGGGAGAATTGCATTAAGGTTGGGAGGCCGACCTGCTGATCATCTCTACGCAATTTCTGAGCTGAGCTAACTGATGGGCAGGGGGAGGCTTGCTCATGAGCACTGTGAAATTTCTGAGATGAACAGTCGGTCAATTGTCCAAGTGGCCAACATGAGTGTTGATTGAATCTCTTGCGGGCATCACAACTTGAAAGAACTAGCTTGTTGCTTTTGCATTGTTCTGGCTAACATTCTATCAAGTCGAAAGCAAGGTGATGGTCTGGTTGTCAGTGAGGATTCTGGTCGCCAGTACTTTAGCAAAAATGACTAAGTGTGTGAACAGCCGAAAGATACATAGGTGATCATACGAAGACATACTTGCATGACTTGACGAAGAACTGACCAAAACATCAAACACACATGTTCAACATGACTGATCAACAGTGCAAGCGAAGAGTGTGACACTTGTGATTGATCATTCATAATAGACACGATGCTTACGCGACAGTGAATGTGACTCTGCGTGTGAGTGCGGCAGATGTCTTCATGGCGAACACAAAAGACACATACGAAGCAAAGGCTTTGAGCATAACCAGAACATGGTCACAAGCATGACTTAGACATCGACATTCAGAGACTTGAGTGCAATAAACAAGCAAGGCGAATGTAAAGACTCACACGAGCTCACGGAGTGAGCCCTGCCTGAGTGTGTGCAGTAATCAAGTGAAACTCTCAAAGGAGGCTTCGAAATTGGGTGCAAGCCAAAATTTTGGAGGGTGGTTGTAGCTACTGCAACATGTGCCCATGTGGGTGGAGAGTGAGACCTCCTCTCTACTATGATTTAAACTAAACCAAAATATGCTTCAAATGTCCCCTTTTTATACATGCTTCCAGGACCATTTAATGAATTATATGTCCATGTCACTATTGGAAAATCAAAGCAATTATATAAGGGTTTGATTCTCCTTTCTTGATCATTTCATGTGAGTGTGTTGGCTTCTTTTACTTCTTTATTATCTTATATTTCATTAAGAAATTACCATATTATGTGTGTATGAAGATCACAAAAACAAGAGACACAATATGTAGGCACTATGCTAGGGAAAAACCCCCCTTGAGGGGAGAACACAGTCAAGAAAAATCTTCTTTTCAATAGTATTCTTTGATACTCTTGACCCTAGATAAAGACCAAACCTTTCCTCCACACCAAGACAGCCTCCCAGATCTTTTACCTCCTTTCCAACAACTTCCACTCGAAAGGCGCTTCTAGCATTAGGCAGCTTCTGGCATCAGTGAAACTTGGAATATTTTGATCTCCCAAACTAGGGCACGAAATAGAGAGAGAGGCACCAAAGGTTCGATTTTCTTCTTCTCCTTGGACTTCCCCAAACTTGCACTTCCTTTAGCTTCCTTAGACCCACCTCGACTTGCTTCGCACTTCTCCAGATTCTCTTGAGAGATGCTCCAAATGACTTCATCTTGCTTCTATTTATAGGCTCTAAATGACATCAAATTAGTGTGATTAGGCTGGATTGATCTCTTCTAGGTTGACTTGGTGTGCGAGATACATAAATTATATTTGACTCAATAGTAAACCTTTTGACATGATTCAAACGCCCAAGAAGGGTCTCTTTAAATATACAATGACTCTATAAACTCAATATTAATCCTAGGAGTCCACAATGGGGACTTTGACTAATATAATGATGACCCAAGCATGAAACCCATGCTTTGATAAGTCATTGTTACAATAATAATAATAATAAATTCTTTATTCTTTTGACAAGTACATTTCATGATGACTCAAATATATTAAATGAAGACTGAACATAGTTACAATTTCCAACGCTCCCTCTTAACTAGGGGGGTGGCCATTATATACAAATACAATGGAAGATCTCAAACTATATGAACAATGAAGAACTTTAGGCACCGCAATGCCATGGACTAGATTCCTAACCGAGGAAATCTATCCATTGGTCTCTCATCAATTTAGGCACGTAATGCCACGAACTAGATTCCTGACCAAGGCAATCTATCCAAGTGGGAATAAGTTGGACTCAAGATTTCAGCCCCTCTATGTACCGCTTGGCTTACTTTCTAACCACCAACCTGGGGAGCTAGGTGTGTATCCATGGTCAGAGCTCTACGACCCACGCCACCTTCCCTACTTTGGGACCTAGACATCAACACAAAGTGTTGGACATATGTCCTCCAAGGAAATGTTTCTCTCGCAAAGCCTCAACAAATCTCTTCCATTTCCTTATCATCAATAAAATCAGAAATGTCTACCAAACCAAGTAGGTTCCTCAGACACTCAAACTTACTATTAGGAAGAGCCTCTGTTAGTATGTATGCTACATGTTCATTTTTCGAGACATATTCCAACTTCACGATCCCATCCTGAACCAGGTTCTTAATAAAGTGGAACTTATTATTGATATTTTCCATTCTAGCATGAAACACTGGATCTCAAGATATCTTGATACAACTTTGATTGTCACAATTAATCACATTAGGACCCAGAGACTTCTCGAACTAATTTTTCAAAAGTTTCCTTAACCAAACAACCTCCTTTCCTACTTCACATGCAACCACATATTCTACCTCAACATTATTTACAGAAAAGGGATGTTTCTTTCTACTCATCCCTGAGATCATAACGACTCTCAGACTAAAACATCCTCTAGTAGTGCTCCTTCCATCGGTCTCACTGCCACCCAAATTAGAGTTTGTGAAGCCAATTAGCTTGAATTCCTGACTATTATACTTTAGGCAGTGATATATAGTGCCACAAAGATACCTCAATATATGTTTGGTAGTTATCCAATGATCATGACGAGGCTCCAACTAAAACTGACTAAGAATGTTTACTGCAAAACATATATATGGCCTAGTATTTACTAGATACATTAGGTAACCCACCAATTGTCGGTAGGAGGTAGGATCCATGAGACTAGAGTCAAAGTCCCTCAATTTTTTGAGGTTGGTGATCTTAGGAGTAGTCATCGACTTGGAATCCATCATCGTGAATTTCTGCAACAACTGGATGATGTACTTTCCTTGCCCCAAATATATCTCCCCAGGTCTCTGCCATACTTCTAGACCCAGGTAATAGTGCATCAATCCTAGATCCTTCATTTCAAATTTAGCTGCCAACATCTTCTTGCATTCTTGAATTCTTCACTCCACACCTGTGATGAATAAATCATCCACATATAGTAGAATAATGAAGGGCTCATTATTCACGACCTTAAGGTAGAGATTTGGATTAGGATAACTCTTCACAAACCCAATTCTAAGTAGATATGCATCCATCCTTTCATACCATGCCCTAGGTGATTGCTTCAAACCATATAGGGCCTTCTTAAATCTGCAAACATGAGAGTCCCTGATATTAACTTCAAAGCCTTCGGTTTGTTTAATGTACACTTCCTCATAAATGGTCCCATTCATAAATGTGGCCTTCACATCAATTTGATGTATATTACACCCCATCGTAGCAGTGAATGAAATCAACCACCTAATGGTAGTGTACCTTGTTGTGGGTGTAAATTTTTCTTCATAATCAATGCCTTCCTTTTGAGAAAAACCCCTTGCAACGAATCTTGATTTGTACTTGTATATACTTCCATCAACAACATGTTTGATCTTATAGATCCATTTGTATGTGACAACCGATTTTTCACTTGGTCTAGGAACGATTTATGAAAACCCCATTCTTCATGATGGATTGATATTCTTCCTGCGTTATTTTCTTCCAAACCTCCTTATGCGCAACTTCCTTGAATGTAGATGGTTTGACTTTAATCAATTTCATCATATATGCAACATAACCAAAATATATCTTCAGTCTCTTTCTTTCCCTAAAGGTTCCTTTCGCAGCTTCATGTCCTTCAGCGTCTTCTAATGTAGCTTTTAAACAATTTGGCCTTTTCTTTGTGGTTGGGATGACCACCGATTAAATAGGCTCACTTGGTCCTTCTTCTTTGAGATTTGTAGTAGATTTTTCATGATGAACTTCTTCTTCTTCAAATATGGGAACTTATTCGTCATCATAATCAATAGGAATGTCTTTTGATTTCTTGTGTGCTTGATTTTCATCAAATATGACATCCTAGATTTCTTCAATATATCTTCCTTCCTTGATGTAGATTCTATATTCTTTTGAGGAGAGAATATATCCAACGAATATTCCCTTAATACTTGTAGAATCGAACTTCTTTTGCTTGTCTTTCGGAACATGGATGTATGTTGGACTTCCAAAGATTCAGAGGTGATCCACACTGAGCTTCTTTCTTGTGAATAATTCTTTGGTAGTTGAATTATCAAGACCCTTATGAGGACATCTATTTGAATGTATACAACTATCATTGTTGCTTCTCCCCATAAGAATTTTGGTAGGTCTTGATAAGGGAGCATATTTTGAATGCCTTCTTCAATTGACTTATTCTTCCTTTCAACCAATCCATTTTGTTTGGGATAATAGGGAACAATGAGCTCCCTCTTAATACCTGCTACCTTACGATATGTAATCAATTCCTTAGAAGTGTATTCCCCACCATTGTAATACCTTAGAGTTTTTATCTTTCTTTCAATTAGGGTTTCCACTTCGACCCTAAAATCCTTGAACTCATCAAATACTTCATCTTTTGTTTTGAGTTGGTAGATCCATATCTTTATAGAATGATCATCAATGGATGTCACGTAGTAGAGATTACCTCCATCTGATTTGTTAGACATGGGCCCACACACATCAGAATGAATGAGGTCTAATATTTCTTCAGACCTAGTTTCACTATTATCAAATGACTTTGTTGTATGTTTTCCCAAAGAGCATCCTTTGCACACACCTTCATTATCTAACTTTATATTGGCAATACGATGAACAAATTGACTAAGAGTAGGAATGACCTTATAATGTAGATGACCATACCTCCTATTCCATAACTCAATGGGACTCATTTCCATATGAACCAAAGCTTGAGGAGGTGGTGTAATGAGACTATAAAGGCTTACTTCACGAACTCTAATAACCCTATATTTATCAATGCTAAAGTCTTCTCCCCAAACCAAAACTTTTCCTTCAACAAAATAAACTATTTCCCTTTTATCTTCTAAACAATAAATAGAAAGAAAGATATTTTTCAAACCTGGAACATACAGAATGTTGTTGAGGTGAAGCTTCGATCCATTATCTAGCTTCAACGATGTTGATCCTATGCCTCTAACAACATAGCTTTTGTTTTCACCCAATTCCACAACATGAGAAGATGTCTCCTTTGATAATGTATGATTTTTTACTTTCTTCTGCCATGTGTCTTGATGCTCCACTATCAATGATCTGTGCATTGTCATCATTAAGAGAACCCGTAAGAGCAACCAAGAATCCTTGACTTTTGACCTTGTTTAATAAGTAGTAGATGAACTTCTTGATCCAGCTTCCAGCAATCTTGATACCTATTCTTGTGTAGTTTATCAAAGAGGGAGAATCCATGCCAACAAAGTGATCTTCAACTTTTCCTGACCTTAGCTTCGATCCAATGTTGGAAAATCAAAGCAATTATATTAGGGTTTGATTCTCCTTTTTGTATAATTGCTTGTGTGTGTGTTGGCTTCTTTTGATTCTTTATTATCTTATCTTTCATCAAGCAATTACCATATTGTGTGTGTATGAAGATCATAAAAACAAGAGACATAAGATGTAGGCACTATGCTAGGGAAAAACCCCCCTCTATGGGAAAACCCAGTCAAGAAAATTCTTCCTTTCAATAGTATTCTTTGAGACTCTTCACCCTAGACAAAGACCAAACCTTCCCTCTACACCAAGTCAGCCTCCCAGATATATGACCTCCTTTCCAGCAACTTTGACTAGGCAACAGCTTTTGGCATCAGTGAAACTTGGAAGACTTTGATCTCCCAAACAAGGGAAGGAAACAGAGAGAGAGAGGCACCAAAATTTTGATTTTCTTCTTCTCCTTAGACTTCCCCAAACTTGCACTTCCTTTAGCTTCCTTAGACCCACTTCAACCTACTTTGCACTTCTCCAACCTCTCTTGAGATATCAAACTAGCTTGAGATGAGATGCTCCAAATGAATTTGAATTGCTTCTATTTATAGGCTCCAAGTGATATCGAATTAGTGTCCTTAGGCCAACTTGATCTCTTCTAGGTCGACTTGGTGTAGAGGATACATAATCTATATTTGACTCAATAATAAACCTTTTTACATGATTCAAAAGCCCAATAATGGTCTCTTTGAAAATACAATGACTCTATAAACTCAATATTAATCTTAGGAGTCCACAATGGGGACTTTGACTAATATAATGATGACCAAAGCATGAAACCAATGCTTTAATAAGTCATTGTTGCAATAATAAAAAAACTTTTCTTTATTATTTTGACAAGTACATTTAATGATGACTCAACTATATTAAATGAAGACCAAACCTAGTTACAATTCCAAACAGTCACCCCAAAGGAAAACCTCAAAGGCTTTTGAAATATGCCCCAAATGAAATCTCTGAGGTACTTCCTCTGGGGTGGCATCATGGTCGTTATTTATATATATATGTTATTGAATATAAGAGCTTGAACTCGATGGTTTTATTAATATTTTTACTTATTTTATTTATATTATTTTATACATACACACACACACACACATTTTTTAAATAAATATAGTGTTTTTAAGATCTAATTAAATAACAAACGATTAACAAATAATTAAATTAAAGATATATTTATATATTAATTAAATGGATAATTAACTTAATTACCTAAATTGATTACATTTTATTTAAATATTTTAAATTAATTTAAATTTATAAAATTTATAAAACATTGTAAAATACATATTTTAATGTTTGGGTAGTGAAAAATGACCAAAATTTGACCAATCATATCTTTCAAATCCTACAGTGGAATCACACAAAATTGATGCATTGGAAAGTTGACATGAAAACTAAAGCAATGGAGCCATGAAAAATGACAATAAAAGAGAAGTGAAAGTCACTCAAAACATGGCAACCCAAAGCAAAAGAAATATGACACTCACAAAATTCTTATGGAGGGCCCAATGATTTTGAAAAATTAAGAGGAGGTGTTGAGGCCTCAAAACAATTATCTATAGATGATGCAAGCAAATAATATGTTTGAACATAACATAATATACTACATTACAAATAAAACACATGTCATTAAGTTGAACAACAAATTGAAAAAAAAACACTTTGCATATAAATCACTATTTACCTCATGTATTTTCCAAGATCATATATAATTTGTTTGACGTTGTTGTCGAAGTTGTCTGGGAAAGATAGAGGTAGAACATACTATAACAATAAAAATGTATCGTTATTTGTTTAATCCAAAGTAGTAAAAAAGACTATGAAGATGTATACCAGTATATAAAACAAAATAATTACCTTAATGAAGGTATAGCAATCATGTGTTTTTACTCTACCAAATTTAGCTTTCTTTCTTAAGATATTTTTTATGTTTGAAGAAAAATTTTGGGGAAATTTAATTCTTCAAATGACCTCTTTAATTATTGCTTTGCTTCTCTGTTACTAACCATGGAAAGTTATTTCAGCCTCCATCGCTATTTGATTAGATCCAACTTTACATTGCATGATTAACTTCTTGAATGTCACTACAAATTTTTATGTTTCTTTCTTTATCCCTCTTACCATGTATTATTCACCGTAATGTTTCTATCACATTCTTCCCAATATGCATTTGTTTCAAACAAATGAAATATTATTAGATCCTCGTACTAGGGCAACCTCATTAATTGAGTGGGATAACTTTTCATTTCTCATGGAAGCCCAATAACCCATTATTAATACCTTCATAACCTTCATGATGAAGCATAGAAGAAATCACAACAATAATGATCAAATTCAGTAAAATAAATTATTTAAAAATAAAAATTCAAAACATTACTATTGCATAGCTTGACTATTTTTGTTATATTCCAACTTCAATAGGTGAGGTGTCAATCTTTGTGGCTTTAATCTAGTCTCTTCTTTCCATTGAAAATATGTTTTTCAATAGTACTATACATATGGTTGTTGGGGAGGAAGTACCTATACTCATCAAAAACCTCCTTTCCTAAATTTGTTGAATGACAAGATTTCATCTTAGGACCACAAATTGGATATGTAAATTTACCCTTTGTTTGAAGACCTACAAGAGATGGTTTAATGTCAAATATACAAAGGGCCTATTTAAAAAACATGCATGATATCTTCGAATAATTATATACTATCAAAGTGTAATATTGGAATGTTACATACCACAAAAATGTGTTAGTCGTGGGGCATCATGAATTGTCCATACAAATATTCGATGGAATTGAAGTTGCCTTTGTCTTATTGGTTTACAGATGTCATATATAGTGATGTTGGCCCATAAATTTAGTAAATGGTTGATAAGAGGCTCAATATATACATTCATATCTTTAACTTAGTACTTACCTAATTGTTTGAAATTACATTGAATTTAAATTCAAAAAATAGTGTAAACAAATTCCTGGAACAATCATTGTCAATTATGTGCTCCATTTTTATTGGCATCTAAGGAGGACGATTATTGTTGATAACAAAAAATGGGCACACTGAGAAAATAAACCAAATCTCTCCAAATGGATTAACACCGCCAATTACCAATAAAATCCTAACATTATGAGAGCATCAATTTTTCCTTAATTTCCCTAAATCCATAACCATCTGCAGGCATTTGAAGAACACCATATCCACTTCTCTTATGTGCATGGTAATCTATAAATTATCATGTGCTTCCGCACTTGAATAATCATTGCAAACATGGAACTATGCGAATATGAACAAGAACCTTTTTAGACACCTTTTTTGTTATTTGATCGATTCAATATCTATTGCTCTAACATTGTGGGCAATTTGTTATATATATTATGCAACAAGCAAGACAAAATGAAAATGTTACATTCAAAAAAATAATGTAAACAAATACCTAGAACAATCTTTGTCAATTGCGTGCTCCATTTTTATTGACATCCAACAAGGATGGTTATTGTTGATAACAAAAAAACGGCACACTAAGTAAATAGACCAAAGGACTCCAAATAGATTAACACCATCAACTACCAATAAAAGCCTAACATTACGAGGTTCATCTTTAAAATGCATCCATTTTTCCTCAATTTCCCTAAATGCATAACCATCTATAGGCATTTGAAGAACACCATCTCCACTTCTCTTCTGTGCATGGTAATCAATAAACTATCACATGCTTTCACACTTGAACAATTATTGCAAACGTGGAATTATTCAAATATGACAAATAAGACTTTTAGACGCCTTTTTTGTTAATTGATCAATTCGATATCTACTGCTCTGAAATTGTGGGAAATTTGTTTTTGATGCATGTTGTCCATAATATATAATATGGTCACTAGGACATGCATCTATAGCTTGATACTCCGTTCCAATTTCTTTCATAATGACATATAAATCTCAGTATGTGTGAGGTAAAATATTTGATGATGGTAATAGAAATTCACCTAATAATCTACAACAACAAAAAATCACTAGTTAGTGTAAAGAATATTAATCGTAAATATTCCATTCTTATTTTACACATTAATTAACATAAAAAAAGGGAGAAAAAAAAAACCTTTAAGTATAATATGTGATGGAACATATTACATACCTTGGGATCTATGTCATACAAGTGTTTGACAAACCATTCAAAACTTTTACGTCCAACAATATTAATGAAGTAGAGAGAAGATTTGCTCTTGGGCCTTCATAAAGTGGTGTCGTTTCCTTTTCTAATAGAGGTTCATCAAGAGTATTATCATCATTATTCTCACCCTTATCATTAATTACTGGTCGAGAAAACAAGTCTTGGATCAATTTATTTGCCCCATCATCTTGATCTTCAATATTTGCTCCATGTTCCTCAGCTTGTACAACACCATTTGTACTACTATTTGGGGCATCTTGACACAGGCTAGGGAGCTATCTTGACTTTATAATTACAACCAATCATGCAAAATTAGTCAAATATTATAACAATATCAAATTTTACAAATACAATTAATATAAACACAGTAAATAATGAATATATAACTGACCAAGGGATGATATTTCGACAGTCCCCCTTTAATGTGCCATGTCTCCTACAATGTCTTTTAGTTGTTTCTTTTAAAACTCTTATGTTACGTAAGCCCCCATATCTAGTGCAAGGGTAATAACATCTCCCATCATCCCCTTGATTTCTTCCCCTACTAATGTTTATTGACATTCTTCCCCAAATTATGGGGTGATTATGTTATAAATTTGAGTGGCATATTAGATCTATTATATTTTGTAATGCATTTAGTATATATATAAATAAATATGTTTTTTCACTTGACAAAAAAGACCTAATAACCTTTTAGAACCGTTATAGTTGTAGCGGAAATGTCGCAACATTTCTCAAAAGAAACATATTTATAAATCTATGTACCATCGAAATTTTGACAATAGTTGACCAAGTCAAAGTTGACAAGTCAAAAAGTGACCCACTATTCCGTTAATAGCTCAATGTATAGAAAAAAGGGTTTTTCGTCGGTGTTGCCATGACCATAGGATATCATTGCCCTTATGAAGACATGGAAAATAATGTCGTAATTATGATGATGTGAAGATATGTCATCGGAATATCGATAAATTTGAGCTTTTTAAAAAATAAAAATAAAAATAAAAACGACATTAATTCTTATAATTCTTATTACTATTATGTAGAAATGAGCGAGGTTCCATGCTTGGAGGATGCCTTGAATTAGAGGAGGAGCAGAGGGAATTTCAAAGGAGAGCATTGAGTCGTAAATAACATGGAGTGTCTTGGTTCATGATATGTGGGGTGCATGGTGTATAGTTGATCTTTGGTGTTTCGTGATGGACTCACACATTGGACGTGGCTCACTTTTGAATTTCTAAACCCTATATGGACGCTTGCATGCATTTTTACTTAGTGTGTTGGAGACCTCTAAAGTTTGGTGACTTCTTTATGTAGTTAGCACATGGAAGGAGGTTGCATTATTGGAGGATGTATTATATTGGAGGAGGAACATTAGGTATTTTAAAGGAGAGAATTGAACCTTATCCAACATGGAGTTACTTGGTTTCCTGAATGGATGCTTACACTTGACTTGAGGATGCTTGGGTTGAGGGAGTGGACATGTCAGTGTGGTCGCCCCTAAGGAGGAGCATGACCTTGGAGATGCATTAGAGCTATGGAAACTTGGAGGAGAAGTGTTAAACATTGAGGAGTAGAACACATGCCTTAGAGCCTTACTTGGTGATCATCATCACCTTGCAGCTTGACGTGTGTCTATTAAAGTAGATAACTTCACATGTGTGGACCTACATTTCCCTTGTAGGTTTCTTAAAGTGGACTAGGTCTCTTGAAGGCAATGTAACTAGGCTAGGTCTTCATAAATGTAATTTTGATATTTTCACTTATTCAAGAAAAGAGAATTTATTTTTGTATTATTTGTCAATGAGTTTCTTTCTCATTCAAAATAGGTCAAGCACATTTTGAAGTGCTTCCAGAGAGTCAAAGTCAAAATGTAATTATGATAAGACCCTTTGAAGGCATGTTACATCATGTAAGTCATCATACAAGGTCATGGCAACACCTCCAAGCATGGTGAAATCCTCTCCTAGCAGCAACGAAGTCTACAAGCAACAAAATGATGGATAAAATTGAATTATATAGCAAAATTGTAAGTTGGCCTTAAGGACAGTCATGTCAGCTTGAAGCGGAGGGATAAACCTCTATTTATAAAGGTTGTTTACTCCTCAAAAGGACAAGAACTTCACTCTGAAATCCGCATACAAGAGTAGGGCTAAAAGGGATGAAGACAAGGTAGAAAAAGGGTAACAAGGACAGTGAAGTCAAGGAGAAAAAACAACGAAGGGAAGGAGGTTATTACAGCCACACGTGCGAGGTCAAGGAAGGTTTGAATGCCGCCATAGCAGTAGAAAAGGACAGGTCAATATATCTTACTACTTTGGGTGCAAACAAGGTTTATTAGACCTCTCCCTACAAGCGAAGGAGAAGCCCTCATATATGAAGGAAGAAAGATCAAGATCAAAGAAGATAGGACTATTTCTAGGGTTAGAAACAGTCACATGTGCGAGGTGCAGGAAGGGTTTGGCAGTAGTTTAAGGAAGCAGCATGAATGTCTTCATTTAGATCTATACCTAAACCTAAAAGGTATCCAAAGGAAAACAAAGGAGCCTCTATCCATAATGAAGTAAAGAAGCCCTAATATTCTAAGGTTTCCTAACCGAGAAGACAAAGTGCCAGAAGAAGTGTCAGAAAATGTGTCGGAAGTGACAATGCAGAAAGAGGAAGGAATTGATTGATGCTTGTAGGATACCCTATTCAAGGGTCTAGGGTTTTACAATTTTTCAAATAAGAAGCTTAAATAAGAGAAATCTTACAAAGGGTTTTCCTCTCAAGAGTGGAGAGAGTTTGTCCCTGGCAGAGAGCCAAATTCTTTGTTCTTATTATTTTGTTTTGGTATCATTTTGATGAAACACACACACTAATAAGAATAAGAAGATAAATTGTAAAAATACTTCACAAATTGTTATCAAGTCTCGGAGAATCATCACAACACTACATTTCCCTAGATTCTCTAACATGGTATTAGAGGTTAGATGACACATCAAGGAAAGGGCAACACAAGCACACTCATCAAGGGGAAGCATCTAAAAAGTTGTAGCATCAAACCTAGAAGAAGAGCCTTACATAAAGGCACCTACAAAGAAGAGCAAACTCTCATCATCAAGCAAGAAGGCAACTTGAAGAGCATCAAGATCGAGGGAAGACAAGCCACCAAGCCTTCAAGGAAGAAAAAATTCCATTACATTTCAAAATCTATCAAGTAAGTACATGTCCCCTTCTGAATATACATCAATGTATTTTTGAAAGAAAAGCAATAAATTGGTAGGGACCAATAACTTTCTTGCATGGAAGAAGAGGACTAATCTACTACTCAAGGAGAATGAACTCCTAGAGCATGTCAAAGGGAATATTACTATCCCTGCAAAGGAACAGACTCAAACCTTAGCCAAGTACAATAAGGATGAGACAAGAGCTCAAAGAATTATGATAGAATCAATCAAAGACTCTCTTATTCCTTATATCTCCAAGTTTGAGACATCCAAAGAAATTTATGACAAGCTAGTAGAGCTATTCTCGGTATCCACAACTAGAGAAGTAATATCCTTGAGGAAAGAATTATACAAGATGAAGATAACAAAGGAAGGAATAACTCCCTACTTCATCAAAATCTATGAAATGAGAGATCAACTTCAAGAACTTGGGGAAGTCATGTCTGATAGAGAGATGACAACTATAGTCCTCAATGCTCTACCTGAGGAGTGGGGAAACTTCAAATCCAGCATATATGCCAAGAAGGAAGCAACCACTCTCAGTGAAATGTGGTCTCTATGTAGAATAGAGGAAACCAAACTTAAGGCAAAAGAACATGTGGGATCAAAGGAGCAATCATTTGCTACCATGGCCAAAAGAAAGGGTAAATAAGGCAAGTTTGGTCCACAAAGAACAAACAACAAAGACATGTCCAAGATCCAATGTTTTGGATGCCAAGAATATGGACACTATAAAAGGAATTGCGTTAAGCTTATGAAATACAACAATCACAAAAGGAAGAGGGAAGAAGCTCACATAACTCAAGAGGTGAAAGAACAAGGAAAGAAGAAAAATAAGGAAGATCCTCCGGATCTCTACTATGACTAGGTCAAACTCTTTACTTCTAGACTTATTTCAAAGTTTTGAGTAGAATAGGAGCATGTAGAAATAAATTAAATTGCATAGCTAGAATCACCCTCTAGAATCTAGTTGCATAAAGTACATAGAGTTCTAAACACTCATGTAGATGTAGCATTTATGATAAGAACAAAAATGCATAACTAGAAATATATTCTAGAATATAGGAGCATGGAAAATATAGCTCAATATATTCATGTATAAGGAGAATACCTAGTATACGACCTCATACGTGATGAAAGAAAACTTGATCATAATAAGAATCTTAGAAGACCTAAACCATCAAAGGAAGGAAACATTTGTAAGGCGAGGATCTTCAAGATCCTATGATGGAATCTTAAAAAGAAGATTCATGAACCAAGGCAGATGTCTCATTGGGAATCCCATTCATGGATTCAAGAAAAGGGATGATATGCAGGAAGGCTAAGATGAAGCAAGAAAGGCCACACCAAAGGATGATCAAATAAGAATCAAGATGAGGTATGTATGCATTAAAGTTTAGTCATGTTATCATTTGTATATTATTAAGTCATGAGTATATTTCTACAACATGATCACTCATGAAAGACTATCTTTCACCGAGAACATGCTCGAAGGCATGTACCACGATGCAATGAAGGTCAACAAAAGAATATGCTCACATAAGTTGCATAAGATTGTTGACTAAGAAGCAAGAAGAAATGTTGACAAGTCCAGAAAGCAAGCAATGAAGGAATGCTCTCACAAGAAGCATTAGATGGTTGACCTATCTATCTAAGGAGAAGCAAATGAATAAAGAGATCAAGCATGTGAAGAACACCATGATCACAAAGGATCACTATCTGACAAAATTCCTTGATAAGACATCTCCTGAAAGAAGGCAGGACAACTTTGATAAAAGAAGAAAGGACCCTTGACACCTTTGAAGGCCTTGGAGATACAAAAGGTGCAGATAATTGATTCTTCTCTACAGAGATGTCTTGATGAAGAAGCCATCCAACAAAAGAAAAAACAATGTTGAAGCAATATCAGAATGATCTCATAATGGACTACTAGGTCGAGGCATGTAAGCTAGCAAGTACTATGAAGCATCCATGAGGAAAGTATTCCAAAGCATGGATAAGATGACAAAGGAGTAGCTAAGATGACAAACCTGATAGTCACTTTCCACGAAGTAATGACATGACAAACCAAGAAGGAAAGTGATCGATGGATGGTGCCCTACCCGATCGAAGACAACATGACATCAAGAAAGGAAGAAGATCAAGCAGTTGAAGGACCCATGAAGAAGAAGCTACTGATGAAGTGTCCCTAGTTAAGAGGAAGCTATGACAGGTCCCTGATCAAGAGGGAGTTTTTGGATCACCCCTGATTACAAAGGAGTGACAGATGTGTTTTCCATTTCATGGGTCATGCACTAGACTAGGACTAACAACCGTAAGTCTAAATGAAGGCCATGAATGGAAATGTAGACACAAGATAGACACAAAATTCTTGTCTTCACTTGGGAAGAAACAATGGGAGGATTAGGTAATCATCTAGCATCTGATACTCTTTAAGGATGCGTAGGGAATCCAAGACAAGAGTAGGCAAGAGGACCGATATTCTTTGAGGGTTGGGAACCCAAGATAAGAATAGTCCTATAAGGTCATACTCGGAGAACACCCAAGTGGGTATGTACCTTGAGAGACAATGATGAAGGTATTTATAAATTATTGGTCTCACCGGCATTGTAGCTCTTGGTCTTGTAAAGAGATGGAGTTGTTAGTCAAGGCCTTGCACTACGACAATGTTGATGAATATGATGCTATAACAGATGGATTGCAAATCCAATTTCTCTTATGTGAATTCTTCAAGATTGAAAATTTCCAAACACCTTGTAATGTTGTATGAATACCTCCCTAGTTAAGAGGGAGTGTTGAAGGAAATTTAACTAGGCTAGATCTTCATAAATGTAATATTGATATTTGTACTTATTCAAGAAAAGATAATTTATTTTTGTATTATTTGTCAATGCATTTCTTTCTCATTGAAAATAGGTCAAGCACATTTTGAAGTGCTTCTAGAGAGTCAAAGTCAAAATGTAATTATGATAAGACCCTTTGAGGGCATGTTACATCATGTAAGTCATCATGCAAAGCCATGGGAACACCTCCAAGCATGGTCAAATCCTCTTCTAGCAGCAACGAAGTCTAAAAGCAACAAAAATATGGGTAAAATTGAATTATAGAGAAAAACTGTAAGTCAGACTTAAGGACAATCATGTCGGCTTGAAGAGGAGGGACAAACCTCTATTTATAGAGGTTGTGCACTCCTCAAAAGGACAAGAACTTCACTCTAAAATATGCATAAAAGATGAGGGTGAAAGGAACGAAGACAAGGCAAAAAAAGGGTAACAAGGACAATGAAGGGAAGGAGGTCATTTCTGAAGTTGTTACAGCCACACGTGCAAGGTCAAGGAAGGTTTGAATGTGGCCATAGCAGTAGAAAAGGACAGGTCAATATATCTTACTGTTTTGGGTGCAAACAAGGTCTATTAGGCCTCTCCCTACAAGCAAAGGAGAAGCCCTCATATACAAAGGAAGAAATATCAATATCAAAGAAGATAGGACTGTTTTTAGGTTTAGAAACAGTCATACGTGTGAGGTGCAAGAAGGGTTTGGTAGCAGTTTAAAGAAGCAGCATGAATATCTTCATTCAGATGTATACCTAAACCTACAAGGTATCTAAAGGAAAACAAAGGAGCCTCTATCTATAATGAAGTAAAGAAGCCCTAATATTCTAGGGTTTCATAACCTAGAAGACAAAGTGTTGGAAGACAAAGTGTCGGAAGATGTGCCAGAAGTGACAGTGTAGAAAGAGGAAGGATTTGACTAATGCTTGGAGGATATCCTAGTCAAGGGACTAGGGTTTGGCATTTGTTCAAATAAGAAGCTTCAATAAGAGAAATATTACAAAGGGTTTTCCTCTCAAGAGTGGAGAGGGTTTGTCCCTTGCAGAGAGCCGAATTCTATGTTCTTGCTATTTTTTTGGTAGCAGTTTGATGAAACACACACACTAATAAGAAGAAGATAAATTGTAAAAGGACTTCACAAATTGTTATCAAGTATCGGAGAATCATCACAACATTACTTTAACCTAGATTCGCTAACAAGGTCCACTTTCCATTATATACCTCCCTTACCTCTCATAAAAATAGAGGAATCACATGTGCTTATTCCATTTTTACACTAGGTTTAGAGTTGTAAGAGGAGGAATGTTAGCCTCTCTCTCTTGTTCAATATTCTTTGTACTTTATCTTTCTTTGTTAGAAGGCATTAAATGTTCTTAGAGCAACTTGAAGTATAAGGCTAGCATTTGATCCCTTAGGAAACATTGAAGTTAAGGTTTGGTTATAAACCCTAGGCTATACTTATTGAAGAGGAAGAGAAAAGGAGATGCCTTGCATGAGCCCAAGAAGAACTTGGTAGTGGTGATTCTAGATTTCTGGATTATCTTTAGTGGAGCTAAGGCTTTTCTTGGTTTTCCCTGGGTAAGGTTTCATAGAGCTCAGAGGGTTGTACCAAACTGTGATATGACATTTAGAGTATTTACTTAAACTTCATCTCTTGTCTATATAAACTATTTGACTATCCAAAATGGTCTTATTGTATATTTCATTTTAAGTTATCATAATATTTGTAGTTTTGGTAATTTCCAACATTTGTGTGTCTTGTCAATTTGAAATAATCAAGGATGATAACATGAAGGTATTTAACATTTATTTTGACATACTGAATGTATTTTTTGCTATATATATGCATTAATTATGGTTATTTCATATATATTTTATGCATGAAAAATATTGCCCTAAAGGGCTTGAGCTTGTTGGCATATATTTGGTGTCTTCTCTCTTGGATTGCTTAGTGTATTGGAGTTGATGTGCATTGGAATAGGATATCATTTTTGATGTTGTAATTTATATTTCAATTCATCCCCGAGGTTAATATTTCATAGGGTTAGATATGCGGAACCAATAAATAGATGAACTTTTTGAATTTGCAAAAGAACCCTCAATTCATGAAATTGATTCATGCATGGATATCTCTATGCATTGCATGTAGAAACTTCCTTGGAATTTGTAATTGACTTATAATTCCATTTGAGGTCTATTTATGAGTAATTTTTTAACTAAAGAAGTCTTATTTGTGGTTTAGCTTGTACCTCAATCTACTCCCTATTGTTTCCTAAAGAAGTGCACCCTGAGTGAAGAGGTGGTTGCATTGAATTTTCAATCATGCATTTATTAAATATTTCCTAAAAGTTAGTGTTGCTCATGGTGTTCCTATTTTTCCTTTTTATTTTGGCTTGTCTATTTTAAACCTCAAAACTTAATAAAGCAAATGACCCATGTTTCATTTTCATGTGTTGGGGACACTTTACATGAGAACTATTTTTAGCTTTGGAACTTTATCTTATCCATTCTCAATGCATATATCTTTCACTAAAGTAAAGCGCTACACTTAGAGGGTATTATGGGCCTTGTTTCCAAAGAGTGCTCCACTTAGAGGCTATTATGGGCATTATTTTTAAATTATTTTGCATGGGAGAAGGCATCCACCTTGGAAAAGATTCATGAGACTTTCCTTGCTTTTTACATCTATTCATTAGATATTGACACTTCACTTAAAGAGTATTCATGGCAGGTGATTGGTGGCTTTTTCATGAACTTCCTCTATCATTGAGTTAGATTTAGTATGCCCTACTTCATGTATATATTTGGAGCTTCCTTTATTCTTCTCATGTTCTATTCTAAGTATTTCTTATGTTTCTCTAATATAAGAAAGTCTCTATAGCACAATCACATATCTTTTAGAACAAATGGAGAGTTATATTATGAGAGTTGATCAATAATTTGATGGAGTTTCATTCCCCTTTAATTTTTTGTATTTCCTTGCATACTTGTCTATTGAGTGAATTGGTGTGGGAGAAGTGAAGCTTGCTTGCTTTTAGTCTGCATGATATTGTATCTGAACTTGTTGTAAGTGCCTTGGAATCATGGAAAAAAAGTAAAAGTGCATTGGAATGATACTTTCATCACTTTTAGTGCTTATAGAATGGAACTATTATTGTAATACTTTGTACACACAACTTTAGATCAAGAATTAGGGTTCTTATTCAAAAGCCCCCATGTGCCATTGAAGGTTTGCATAATCTTGGCACTGAGAAGGGAAATAATGTCAAACACATGCACTGAAACAATCATGGTCATATGTAAATGCATTAGAAAAACATTATTCATATGAATATATATGCATATAAATTAATAACATGACAATCCACATACCTCAACATAGAAGATAATTTTGAACATGTCATTCTAATGCTTTTGTATAAAAACTTAATTTCATTCAAGTACACTATTTAGATCATCTTTGTTTCTAATGGTCTCCATTAGTCTCTTGTGCTTTGAATGAGCTAGGAAGTAGCATACCTTCTACAATCTCTTAGTAGACATTATTTATAATTGGATGTTTGTACCCATGACTAATTGTGTAAAGTGATACACAATTAATTGATGCACTTGGTCTATAATCCATGAATAAATAAATATTAATTTGCGTTATTTAAACTAGTTTTTTTACTGTATATATGGATTCAGCACCCTGGAAAACCCCTAGGGCTTTTCGATTGCATAGGATTACCCATCAAGCTTGTGATTTCAAGAAATTCTTGCCGAATTTTAGAGAAATTTGACTGGAAAAACCCACCGTAAAAGCTTCCAAAAAGTCACACTAAAAAAAACTCCATATTTTATTATTGCTCATTATTCGAGGATAACTCAATATTTTGTTACAAATAGAAGGTTTTCCATTCATTATTCACTTTTGATTATTTTCATTGTTGCACTCACTATTGTAACTCTAATTATTTACATTGTCGCACACCATCCTTTTGTTGGGTTTACACATTACAGAGGAGAGAGACTACACAAGCTCGAGACGTTTGATGATAGCCAAGAACCCAGCCCTTAGAGGGGGAGTGGTAACATATATTTGTTCCTTTCACACATGTTATAATAAAATTATTCTTTGTATATTTGGTTTCCATTAGATGATTGACGTTATTACTCTTTCTTTTTGTTGTTTAACTATGATTGTGGCATAGATCCGAACTTTGGCAGGTTTTGTTTCTATCAGTTGTTTCAGATCTACAATGTTTGGCAACCATTTATATGTTGATATTTTATGTCATCCACAATCTTAAGTGGGTTCTTTTCGTACATCTTTGAGAAGAAAACACTACAACAAAATTGGCGACTCCGCTGGGTTTTATATACTTTAGATCCAGAAACCTGGGTGACCTTTGGTTTTAAGCTTAGGGTTTCTTCTTCCTAGTTTTTTAACCCTAGATATGTTAAATTTTTTACTTCCGCAAGGTTTTTGGTCGTTTCCGCAGGTCACAGGAACCAGCCGCGACAAAGGCGACACTTCTTTCCGAGATTTTCTGAATGGGATCCACAGAGAAAAAATCACACTTTTTGGCCCAAAAAGTGTGATTTGGAGGACAAAGCGCACTTATCAGCCCAAAAGGTATGATCCCTATAGGAAAACAAGTCAATACCTGCGATTAATGGGTTTTAGGTTTTTTCTCAGATCTGTTTCTGGGTTTTGTAGAGAGCTGTCTGTTGGGTTTTCTGAGATTTGTCTCATCCCACTTAGGCCTTGATCCACTCTGATTTACTCGTCGAAGTTGAATTTAGCCTCCAGTAGGGCTTCTAGTACGCTTCCACCTTTCTAGGAGGAGTTTAGCTGAGTGAGTAGTCTGAGTTTCTATAGCACTTTCAGCCACATTTTCTAGATATGTACCCTTCTATTTCATATCTATTAAGTTAGGTTGTTACCATCCATAGTTTCACGTTTAAACTTGTTTGGTCATTGGCCTTAGGGTCCCATAGATTTCCCTAGGTGTTACACCCATCTCCCTATCTTTTTGTAGTGATCTTCCCCTCTAGTTTTCTACTGTTGCTGCACCACTTTCCAGTAGCTTAGTGTCACTTGATCCCAGTCACACCGACATTTAGATCTCTTGACCATTTTAGTGTATTTTTCGTCGATTTAGCCACCAACCAGCACAGTGTTTGCAAACCCAGTTTGGGTGGGGTTTAGTTAATTGTTTTTTTGTTCATTTATGTTATTAATTTTAGTTTATTTGCAGTAGATTTTTTTCTTTTTTTACAAGCACGATCTGGGCTTAATCAATAAATACATTCACACACACAAGCCAATCTTAAGCAAAGGGCGCTTGGTTCACACAGCCAAGCCAAGACTTAACATAATAAATTTATCTCCCCTCATTGATACAAAGGCATATTGTTGATCTCCCTTTACCATTTAAGTGTCATGCGTGTCTTACCACCATTGTGCCACCAAGGCATTTGTCGCGGACACTATTATGCCTTCACCCCCAGTTTCTGCTTGGGCGTATTACCCCTCTTCATCGGGTTCGAGTTCATAGCCCTCAGAGTCCCCACACCAACTCTTCTACTGGTTCACCCAATTCCTCGTCTGAGTTCGAGCCTCCTTCACCGCATATCATCACCATGTCTAGACCCACAGTTGGTGTAGGAACCCAACCTGGTGTTGACTCCAGTTCTATCCCGGTGTCACATCAAGCGGAACAGTCTCAAGAACCCTTTTAGTAGCCCCCATACTCCCCTTTATGGCTGGGTTAAGTCTACCAGATTTTAACCAATTAATAAACAACCCATACACCACGATGTTGGTTGACCTTCTATGCCAACTAAGCTTCCCTTAGACATACCGAAGTTTGAGGGTAATGATGGAGAGGATCCTACCAACCATGTCCGATCCTTCCACATGTGGTGTTCGTCCTACTCCATAATCGATGACTCCATTCGTCTTCGTCTATTCCAATGCATGCTCACTAGAGATGCTAAAAAATGGTATGTAGACTAGCCCTCCGCATCTCACTCTATTTTTGCAACGCTTGCTAAAGCGTTCCTTTAATCCTTCTAGTTACATCTCTAATACGACACTGGTACGAAGCTATTGACCTCATTCCATCAGTCCTCCACCACTCACCTATATAACCATGTTCAAGGGTGGCATAGAAGGAGGAGCACATGTCGTGCCTCGCCTTTCGAAGACCGTGTCTATCTAGATTGGTTTCTTAGGAGCCTTTTAACACCCATTGGAAAAGATGTCACATCCCGTTTTCCTCAGACCACGGAAGAAGCTCTCCAAACCGCTCTGAGATATGACTTGATTTATACGTAATCTGGTTATGTCTATACCATCATTCTAGACCTCCCTCATCCTGGAAGTGCCAATGCACCAAGGGCATCTCACACCATTGATGGCATTGCTGAAGCCCTTTTAGCAAGGGGGCAGTAGTTCCTCCAACACTTATGCCCCTCCTACTAGCAACACGTTTTTAAGACCCCAACCTGTTTACCAAATTGTTGCTCCTCCTTATGCACAGCTGAGCGTTCCAACCCCTCAAGCATTAACGTCACAGTTTCCCATGCATCCTCAGCCCCAGTAGCCACAACCCCTTGCATCCACCTGTGTGATGTCCGCTATTGTTTGGAAACAACTTAAGTCACCTGAGTTGTCCCCCTCCACCACCACTTTTCGTGCTTGGGATGGACACTCCTCCCAACCCCTTGGCATGTACCACAATTGTCTAGTGACCCTTGTGGGCAAGACTGTCCATGTCGACATCAAAGTCATCGATGCCCCTTTGGATTACAACATTATCTTAGGTTTTCATTATACATATGCCATGTCAGCCATTGTGTCTATGGTGTTCTGCAAGATGTGCTTCCCACATGAAGGGAAGATCTTTACCATCAATCAGTTGACTTACTACGAGCCAACATCTGTGTCCTCCCTCGAGTCCATTATCTCGTCAATGTCAAATAAGCAGTCTTCACCTCCTCTCACCGGTGTTTCACCCGCAGTCTATAAATATTCCTCTTTGTTGGGTCCTTTCCCTGGTCCTCCACCTCCGATCTTAGAGTCTAACTCCATGAGTGTTTTCATGTTACAAGCATCATGAGCTGCCCTTAAGCACTCTGGTACACCTGATCAACAACCATCTCCTCAACACCCTGTTGTTGCCATTCCCGTTGAGCCCTCTGGATCCACCCCCTGAGAACCTCTTCCATTTATGGGTGCCTCTCCTACGTATCCACTAGGAACTGTTCCTCCAGGTCTCAACCATCTAGGAGCTATTCCACGGGGGCATTATCCAGTAGGCTAGATACATTTCTTATTCCCCCCTTTGCGAGTACTTTCTATCCCTGTCATGGCTTCCCTGGTCCTTCCTAACATGACTCTAGGGATCCTAGTATGGTACATTGATCCCCCTGCAAACATTCTGCCTGGTCAGCTAAGACCTTATCATGCATTAACCTTGGTTCAACGGTGCCTACAACCCCTGCCACTACTCCAGTTTCATCACAACTTCAACAGGAACCCACTCTTGTTGTGAAAGCATCCAGACAAGGGGGAAAAGCTAAGAGGAAAGAACCCAAGGATAAGGCTCCCCGAGCTCCTCTAGCCCCTAAGGCCCCAAAGATGTCACCCCCATGCACTTTGTGCAAAGTTGTTGGGCATGCCACCAATAATTGTCCCGAACTTCCTCAACTTAAATCTTTGGTTCATGAAGCGTTCCCTGAGTCAAATATCCTGGAAGTCCGTGTTAACTTGTTAGGCCCACCCAAGAAACTCAAAAAAATTATGGACAAATTACCCTTGTGCCCTGTGTGATCATCATGGTCACTATTTTCATTGTTTCCCTCGTCTCGATGAATTCCATGATTGCCTTTGGGTGCTTCATGAATACAAGGCCACTCGTAGTGGACCATCTACTCCTCTACCCGTGGATTCTGGTACCACTAATCTACAAGAACATGGGGACTCTGGTCCCACCACCGTGATCCCTCACCTCGATGTCGAGATGACAGACACCACAGGCCATATTGTTTACCTATCGTCATCCTTGATTTCCTCACATATAAACCTTTATGAGGTTTCTGCGTGCACTTCTATCGAACCTATTTCAACAAAATCCCAGGTCTCAACAGCCGTAGATCCTCCATCTACCAGCTCATCATCTACCATTCTAGATGATGCGTATGTGAACATTCTTTCTCAAGTTGATGCACCAGGTAACGTCGTCGCATCATGTAGTCAGTCTTCCTCCTGTCTGCCCATTTTCTAGTCTCATGAGGACATCATGGAAGCTATGTCTACCCCTGATTACCCTTGCATTTATGCAAGGGAACATTCCTTTAGAGGATTTTGAAGGCCATTTCCTCCCTAATTCTCCTAGTTCACTCTACCTCAAGAAATTTTGGTCATAGCACATCCCTTTGATTTGTGTATCTTTATTTCTGCCATGAAGTTGGGCAGATTGCATCATCTCATCCATTGTCTTTTGCACTTTTCAGATGGATCCATCATCCACACTGTATATCAGTCATGCCAACAGTATGAGTCGCTTCTCCCAGAATCTAGCCTCGACAGCCTGGGCCATTTTTATTCCCTTGCATACATTAGTCCTTTCGAACAATGTGTGCATTGGATCTGCCACCAATAACCAGGCCGAATATAATGCAATGATAGGTTTGTTAGTCGATGCCCTTGCTCATCACATCCTTCATCTTCATGTTCGTTTAGATTCCTTGCTACTTGTCATGCAATTGAATAGTGTGTATGATGTGCATAACCAAGTCCTATTTAGAAAATATCTACAAGTTAAGTTGTTGATACGCGAATTTGAAACCATTACGTTCAGTCATGTTCCTAGAGCCCAAAATAACTATGTAGATATCATTGCAAATAACATTCTAGATTGGCATTTATCACATGTATACAACAGAAGATAACCATAAAAAAAACAAATGGCGAACCATCATCATCGTATAAAATGCATAATCATATTATGTATCATATAAGTGTTTGTAGCCCATAACTCTAAATATATCGAGTACGCCCATAGTATACTGGAGGGCACATAGGCCACTACATCTCCTTTGGAGGATATCGTGCCAAGTTGGGTCGAGATGCTTGAATCCCTTTTTTGAGCACTCAGTGTTGGGTGTGGAGCCTGATTATCTTTTGTATTCAAAGGTATTGCCGCATTGGACCCCAGTTCATAATGGGGTGGCAAAGCTGCCTGTAAAATATATGATGCAAGGGGGTCCAGGGGGGGCGGCTGTAAAATTGCCTTGTAAAATGTTGTAATTTCATAGTCAATCTGGGTCGTTCATTAGGCAGAGATCCAACGGTAGAAGTTATGTTTAATTTAGGGTTTTTTGCCCTAGAAGGTAACCCCTCGCTATATATGAGGGAATTGTATTGCGCCTATGTATATTTGTATTCTAAGCGAGAAGAGAGAGGAGATTGAGCGAGAGAGACGAGGGAATTACAGCGGATCTGTTGTAGGTTGTATCTCTTTAGTTTGCTGGGTAATGTAAAAGGAAGGACTAGTTGTTTCTCCGTGGACGTAGCCCAAACTGGGTGAACCACATATATATGTGTGTCTCTTGTTTTATGCGTTTTCTGTGTTTATATTTCTGCAATATTTTATGTGTTCCATTGCTCTGTAATATATAATTTTCTAACACTCAGAACGCAATGGCGCTCCACAAACTCCTCCTGTTAAAGGGCATCATTCCCACCTTTGCATCCAAGATCAGCCCCCTCCATCACATATATTTGCGGGAAGTATCCCATGCTTGGGGGCAATATGGTTTTCCCCTGGCCATCTTCTCAATTGATTAACATAAGACTCAGCCTACATCCCATTGGATCTAGGTATGGTCGATTATCCTCCCATTCCTTAGATAACTTGTCCTACTAGCCTCTCCGGTGTGCCATATGAACATAGCATATTGTAGACGTTTGATACCATATCTTTGAATGTTCTACTCCTCTACCACCTAGTCCCCATGTTTGACTTAGTGGGTGAGGGTGATTCTAGACCTCCTCTGGTAGTTCATTCTTGTTTTCCTCTTCCCTTAATTCTTCACCAGAAAGCATCGATCCAAGAAGCAATAAGGCCATCTTTAGACAAGTAAGGCCACTTGCCTGAAAGTCGTAGATCCCAATTTCGATGGTCAATTTGTCCGCTATGATCTTCAAAAGATTTAGGGCCTTATCCTCCTCTCAAATTGGAGTGAAAACACCCTTGTATAAGAAAACCCACAGTTTTTTGTCACACATTTCGACCAAACCGTAGCTCATTTTGACGAACCGTCAACACCATTGGAAAGCTCTCATTGAGTACTGTAATGGGCCTTCCTCATTTTTTGATAATTTGACGCTTCACTAGGAAGCCATTTTTCCAAGAAGGTTCACTTCGTTGCCTCTCAAAATCAAATTTCTTCAAAAGCGACAAATGTACTTTAAGGTCCACCTCCTCTTAATACATGTCATACCATATGTCTATTTTCGTCATGAGTAACCATCATTTACTCATGTTTTGATGGTGCCCACCAGGCCTAGTCTGTGTGGCAGCATCATCGAGTCACCCTTGTTCAGAGTATCCCCGATGAGTCACCCTTGCATTCTTGGAGTCTATTTCATGCCCCATTATATCATGTCACAGTATTCCATCCATATTTGCATATTTTTTATCCTGTGTTTCCCATTTTGGCCTCGATTCATACTGTCCCCATCCCCTCCAGAGTTGAGTCAATCGCTACTAAGTCAACCATGCACTTTATGCTCTGACAAGGGAAATCATTTGATTGTCCCTAAGTCTCACTTTTCCCATTATCCTTGGTTTCAGTCCATCAGTCACATTACTATTTTCCCTCATGCCTTAGTTGAGGATCCTCATTGCCTCACCTATCGTGGGCCCTATTCTGTCGACATCAGCTCATTTATTCCAGAAAAAACAATCTAGAGGGCAGTGTATCTTGGTTCTAGTTCCCATTCTTGTTTGATGCCTTGGATCAAGCAGAGGGACTCATTATTTCCCTTTGACTTAGTTGTTTCATGTTCGTGATTCATACACTTGATGGTCCAACAATGCAGCAGATTGTACCAATGATTCCTGGGTATGTGTGAGATGTTTCAGACCTCATGAGGGGGTGGCCCTTCAGGTATCCCCCCACATGCCCGGATGCATTCCTATGATGCTACAACCTCAGATGTAGTTACGCAGAGTTGATGGGTTCGGTTCCTACCGATCGCAGTGTCCATAGCATGCATGTCTCCTCGAGATGATCCATTCAGTTTTGCAGAGCCCTTCCTTGTTCAGCAGGGCTTCTCCAGTTGTTCTACCCTCCCTCCCACCCATTTTTTAGGGAAGGAAATTTGTATATCATGTACTCATATATTATTGTATTCATTCCTGGCTTCTTTCCAAATGCATTATTTATATGGGACACATTGTATTATTTTCTGGCCTTGTTATGCCAGCATGTCATGTACCATTCAACACGTACTTCATTGCTCAGTTTTATGTTTCTAGGCACACCATTATTTTTGTACTAAATTATCTCGGCGGGTATGGGTATGCCTCCCCCGCCTCATTGAGGTCTAGTACCACAATATAAAAAGAGACTTGCATTAGTCTCACCCCCTCTTTCCCTATCCTCTTTCGCTTCAGCTTTATTGGTCTCTCTCTCTCTCTCTCTCTCTCTCTCTGACTACACTGTGTTGTATAGTGATTGTGTCTTTACAACGTCCTTCGGTCATACATTTTGCTCCTAACACTCGTGCGTTGGGGGGCAATCTGTTGTCACAAAAAAAATGATCATCTAGCCTAATTTACTAGATGGATCGAAGTACACCATGTAAAGTCAATTTTACCATAGTAAATTTGCTTTCACTGTGAGAAGTTACTTAATAAACCACCTTTGTTGACTAATTTATAGTTAAACAAAGAATAATTAAATAAATCATTATTTATTTTATTTTCTTCTAGGAATAATTAATTAAACCATTGTTCAATTGTTATTCCTTGTCATATTTGACCTAATCATGAAAAATAAACAGATAAATCATTAATTATCTTATTTTTCTCTATGAATAATTAATTAATCACTAATTAATTATTATTCTTTGTCAAATTTGACTAAATCCCTTAGGAATAATTAAATAAATCATTATTTGTTTATTATTCCTTAATTAATTCCTTGAGATGATAAATAAATCATTTTATTTATTTATTATTATAAATAAAAGTTTAAATACTTTTTCCCTCCTAAACAAATATAAAAAAAAATATTCCAGGTGGTTATTCCAAGAATGGGGTCAACAATATTTTATTATTGCTCATTATTTGAGGATAACTCAATATTTTGTTATAAATAAAAGGTTTTTCCATTCATTATTCACTTTTTTATTATTTTCATTGTTGCACTCACAGTTGTAATTTTGATTATTTTCATTGTCGCACACCATATTTTTTATGGGTTTACACATTATAGAGGAGAGAGACTACACAAGCTGAAGACATTTGAGGATAGCCAAGAACCCATCCCATAGAGGGGGACTAGTAACATCTATGTGTTCCCTTCATAGATGTTATAATAAAATTATTCTTTGTATATCTGGTTTCCATTGGATGATTGGAGTTATTACTCTTTCTTTTTGTTGTTTAACTATGATTGTGGCATAGATCCAGACTTTGGCAGGTTTTGTTTCTATCAGTTGTTGCAGATCTACAATGTTTAGGAGCCATTTATATCGTTGAGATTGTTTGTCATCCACAATCTTAAGTGGGTTCTTTTCGTACATCTTTGAGAAGAAAACACTACAACAACAACATCCATAAATCCCCAATCCATTAATCCTATATTAGAATACAATAGTATTTCCTTAAACAGAATTACAAAACCACGGGTTGAACTACCATGCACCCTATACCACTAAAAGTGCACATTATGTGCCAAAACCACCAAAATTGGATGCCAAAAACAACCTTTTTTCTATGGTTATTTCCCTAGAGCTTGCATGGAGGGGGGCTCTCACCCCCATATGACACCATGGGCAAGGGGGGATACCAACCCCTTTTTGATCCCTTTGTGAAATCCCCACCATGCCTAACACATATATGAATCATAAATGGGGATATTCGTGCAAATAATATAACACATACCTAACATTATCCCACTTATTATTTTCTTTGCACACGGAGGGTTGTAGGAGTAGATGAATAAAAATCCAACATTATAAGGCCCGTTACTTCTCTACGGCAAGATAACTTCTTAATTCTCATAATTTTGTTAATGAATCAAAAGAATTATTCAAAGTGTCCACCTTTATCAGTAACACCTCCTTGTATTCAACCATATCTCTCACAAAGTGATAATGAAGTGTTTTGTCAAATAATGATAAGTTGGGTTCTTGAATAGGAAGATTTCACTCCAATTGTCACAATCATCCTTATATCTTGTTGTATCAACCCAATACCTGAACACATTCTTTATAACCAAAATAATTTTGTGCTTGCATGAGTGGTTTCCATGTATTCAACTTCTACAATTGAGAGTGGCACTACATAATGTCTTTTTCTCATCCAACTAATTTCTCCTCCAAATAGGTTAAACAGATACTGACTTGTACATTTTCTGCGATCTAGATCTCCAACCCAATTTGCATCAACAAAGCCATGTATTTCAAAGACTTTGTCAAATCTCGATCTTCATTATTAGCACCATCCATAACCAATAGTTCCACACAAATACCTTAAAACCATCTTTACTATTGTCAAATGCTCCTTCCTTGTTTTTTTACCTATACATGTTTAATACTCCCACTATATGTGCAATTCAATACCTAAAGAGGCCATTACATACATCATATTTTTAGCCACAATATCATACAGAACTTGGGACATGTCTTCTTCTTGTGTCTTGGGACATTGATTTGCAGATAACTTTATTACAATAAGGGAGATATTTATTGATTTACATTCCTACATATTAAACCATTGCAATATTGTCTTAGGATATTTCCTTTGGTTTAATTAGAGTTTCATATTTTCTTGATCTCTTTTAATTTCCATGCCCAAAATAAAATTTGTAACACCATGTTATCAATACGACAAACACCCTCCAAATTTTCGTCTACACTTGAATTTTGGAGCCTCCTTGTGATCTTTCGATGCGTCGTTCCATAGTCACTTCATGATTGGTTGATGCTTCTCTAATTCCTTAAGTTTTCTTGTGATATTCTAGTCGTTGAAGTTGCTTGCTTACACATGCTTAGAATTTGATGCATTCATAAGCACACCCCTTTCTAGAAAGCTTAGCATTCAATGTGCAACCTAGAAAGTCAAGCATTGTGCAACCCTTAATGATGTCATTGCACAAATCCTGATGACCGTGACTATGCAGTGCCTAAGGACAATGATTATGGAGTTCCTTGTGGATGATGACTGCGTAGTCCTAAAAGACAAAGCTTGTGTAGTCTCTGGTGATCGTGATTGTGTAGTTCTTAGAGACAGAGACTGTGCAATCCCTTGGCATAGTCAGTCCGCAATTCCAGTTGAGAGACTCTCTCACTCTTAGTTGCAATTGTATCATCATTTGAGTGATTTTTCTCAACTATCACTTTTGAACACCTCTGCTTTCAGAAGTGTCATTTTAACTTTCACGATTCTCATTTTTATTGATTCCAATTTAACAAGTGTCTCTTTTGCTTTTTATTTGCTCTAGCATGTGTCACTTTCACTTTCTTTAGCTTTTAAAAGTGTCGTTTTCACTTTTCTTACAATCGAAAGTATCGCTTTTAACTATTTTTACTCCTGCATGTGTTTCACTTTAGTGCACTATTAGGGGAAGATCTAGCGCACTCTTCTACATTATATGATCCTACATGATAAGAATATGTAGTAGACACTCTCCCATGACTTAGAACACTTTCTGGATGCAGTCGACACTTGTGTCGCAACTTGTATTCTAAGTGTCGAAAGCTACGTTTCAATTGTCGCACTTATAAATAAGTGTCACTTTGTTGTCGTTTCAAGGTATGCATGTTGATTCTTAGCGTTGTGCATTATTTTCTCTTGTTTTGATGTTATCTGAGTGTAAGTAACTATTTTAGGACTTGTTTGCATGTCTTGTTTTGTCTTGTCTCATTGATCTCACACTTAGTCATTTTCAGGGCTTTCTCTGTCTTTGCAAATTACTAACCTTTCTCCCTCCTAGAACTGCACACTATGCAGTCTTAGGTCATAGTGAAGTAGCCTCTACCTCTTGGAACCTTAAAATTTGGACTATTACTCTTGTTGCTTAACTATGTCAACTTTGCAGTACATGATTCCTTCTACCCTGGGTTGCACATTGCATAGTTATAGTGGACAGTGCAGTCTCCCTATGTCACTAACTTTCTGCAAAAAAATCCTGTAGATTCACAAGCTAATGCAATTTGTTAAAGCAATAGACAAGAATCTACTTCTACTCTTTATAGCGGAAGCCCATAAACATCAAGCAAACAACAATCAATAGAGGAAGAGAATCAAAGGCACAACACAATAAATATCCGAGGAAAGCCACAACTCAAAACCCCGATATCTATTTTGTATTAATCAGGGAAATCAAGATTAAATTACAATGCTTGTTCTCTCTAGAACAATCCTAGCACTCAACAAATTCAATCTTTAACTCATAAGCAAGCTTAAGGCCAAAGCTTAGCCAATTCACAAGCTCTCCAAGTCTTTATTCCAATGTGTGATTCCTATGAATGATAGCTTGTATTTAAAGGGAAATAAAGCCTATAAAAAGAGTGCAATCCCTCAAGGATCAGTTCCTGATTGCATGCACTGTCAGTGCAACTCAGAAAAAATCTAAAACAAATAGTACATTGTCTCTGCACTCTAGTCTCAACTGGGTCTTTCTCAGAATCAACATGAATGAGTTTCTGATGGTGGAATCTTCAGTTAATTAGAGTAGCATTAATTAGGTCACTAGTGTCCCAACTGATTGTTTACTCACTATTAGTTACTGAAACTAATTGGAACTAATTTAACTAGACTTAACTCAATAAACTGAGTTAACTAATTACAATTCATTCATAACTCATCCTGAACTCCTATAAGTGAGGGAGAACATATACATGTCTTCTAAAAGACTTCCAATTCAAAGTTCCTAAATTAATTAAGTTAATTAAACTTAATTAGTTATTGTCAAATTTCTATGAGAAAATAATTCTATTATAATTCACAGTTTAATTCAAGGACAAATTAAACTGGAATTTCTTGTTGCCATTTCTCAATACTCCCTCTCAACAAGAAAGGGATTATCCATTACCCCGATCCTGTCTCTATGAAACTAGAATTTACATATTGGTAATGCCTTTATCAAGATGTCAGCATCTTGCTCCTTCATGGGAATGTATACTAACAACATGATCCGCCTCAATACATAATCTTTGAGATGATGATACTGGATATCTATATGCTTGGAAAAATCATGAAAAAATGGATTTTTAGAGAGTTTGATACAACTTTAGTTATCACAATAAATCACTGGCGAATTCATCTGCTGACCAAACAAACTAACCAGAATCTTCCTCATCCAAATAGCCTCACATGTTGCTTGATTTGCATCCATGTACTCTGCCTTTCCCAAACTGAGTGTAATCGATCTTTGTTTCCTGTTGTACCAAGAAATTGCAGCTGATGCAATACTAAAGATCCCTCCTGATGTGCTCTTCCTGTCAGATGGACTCCCTGTCCAATCTACATCAGTGAAGCCTTGAAGCTTCACTCCCTCTGTCCGTCTGTACGACAACCCAAACTGAGTAGTGCCTATGAGGTATCTTAATACATGTTTTTCAACCTTCCAATACAGCGCTGTAGGCCTAACCATCACTTGACTAAGTTTTTTAACTGCATAACACATATCTTGTCATGTGTTCACAAAATACATGAGTGAACCCGCAAGCTATCTGTAAACAGTAGCTTCCACTACTTCTCCTGAAGTAGCATCCTCCTTCCTCTAGTTACCAGCTAGAGGAGTCTCCATGTTTTATTGCTCTCCATGTAGAATCTCCTAAGTATCTCATTAGCATACTTGCCTTGAGAAACAAACAACTCCCCATCTCCCTGCCATACCTCCATACCAAGAAATTAATGCATGAGCCCCATGTCCTTCTTCTCAAACTCTCTTGCAAGGTCCTCCTTGCAAGATTTGATGAGCTTCTCATCACTTGTCAGTATGAGATCATCTACATAAAGTACAATGATCAACAAATTACCTTCCACCACTATGTGATACAGGTTCACTTCCGCTTCACTCTTCGAGAAGCCCAACCTAGTGAGGTAGCTATCTATCTTGGTGTACCAAGCATCAGGTGCTTGCTTCAGTACATACAACGCTCTCTTGAGTCGGCACACATGTGACTCACGGTCCAAGGTTTCAAAACCTTCAGGCTACTCTATGTGCACCTCTTCCTCAATCATGTCATTAAGGAAGGTAGTCTTCACATCCATCTAATGGATACTCCAACCCATTTGTGCAGATAGTGCCAAAATAGATCTGATAGATGAGTACCTTGCAACAGGAGCAAAGGTTTCATCATAGTCAATCCCCTCTACCTATGAAAAGCCATGGGCCACAAATATTGCCTTATGCTACTCAACACTACCATTTTCATCTTTCTTTACCTTATAAGGCCAACAGGAGCTCACAACTGACTTGTCCTCCAGTCTTGAGACCACATCCCAAACACTGTTTCGAACTATGGAGTCATACTCCTCCACCATCGCATTAACCCAAATTGGCTGCTGCACTGCTTCCTGAAAGGAAGATGGCTCTGTCACAACACTTGCACCCATAAGTGCCATGTATCTAGTGTACCTCTCTAGTGACCTCCTTTGTCTGTGCTGAGAAGAAGGTGCTCCCACATTCTCTTGTGTATCATCCAACAATCTGTCAGCCTCTCTATTGCGCTGGAAGACTCTACCTGAGTGGATGTCTCCACTCTCAGAACCTCTGCATGTGGCTGCTCCACATCAATCTAAGGCTCCTCAACCTTAGGAACTAAAAGTTCCTCCTCTGCATGTAGCTCAAGTTCCCTCTCAAGGGATACTCGCATGGCCTTCTCCTCATTAAACTTGACATCCCTACGAACCATTGTCATCCGACTGGTTTGCATGTACACTCGATAGTTGTGGGGAGTATCAGTGTACCCTACAAAGACCCCCAACTTTATTTTTGGCTCAAGCTTCTTCCATGCATCTTTGGTCACATGGCAATAAACCGATGACCCAAAAATCATGAAGTGACCAACATCTGGCCTTGTACCGGAATAAGCTTCCTCTGTTGTTTTATTCTCAAGTATCCGATGTGGGCTACGGTTTTGAACATAAACCGTTGTGTTGCATGCCTAAGCCCACAAGTGTAATGGTAGGCACTGATCATGCAACATCACCGTTGTTGCCCCTACTATGCTCCTATTCTTCCTCTCGGCAACCCCATTTTGTTGTCGGTTATGAGGTGTCGTCAACTCTCGTTTAATCCCTTCCACTACACAGAAGCTCTTAAACTCATTGGAGACATATTCTCCACTGTTATCACTTCATAGAGATTTAACCTTCTTTCCTGACTCTTTCTCGACCAATGCTTTGAATTCACAAAACTTTGTGAATGTCTGATCCTTTCTCTACATGAAAAATATTCAACATTTACGAGATAGTCATTATAAATATAACATAATACCTGTGTTTTGTGGTGGATATTATCGAGAATGGTCCACACACATCTGAATGGACTCTCTCCAGAATAGACTCTGCTCAATTGTCTCTATCTCCAAAGGAAGTCTTGATGTATTTTCCCAAACTACAACCCTTGCATGTATCAACTTTCTCAAGCATACCTTTGGGAAGACCAGTAAAGATTTACTACAATGTCATAAAAGCAATAGTGCCCACACTAGTAACACTATACTTACCATCATCACCCATCTCGATATGCATCTTGAGATCTTTCTCCTCTAGTTCACTGAATAACTCTTTGTCGCCAATCATGTGGAAAGAGTCTCCACTGTCTAAGTACCAGACACTTCCCATCATTGAAGTCAACATGCATGCAATGAGGGAAAAGTCCAATTTGAATTGGGAGGCCAAAGCCTCACCCGCCACTCCTCTTGAGGAATTATCCTTAGACTTCTTCAATGGAAAATTTGTAGCAAAGTGACCCATCTTCTGACAATGAAAGCATTTAACTTTTGTCATGTCCTTCTTCTTACCTCCATGATAAGAATATGATTTGGAACGAGAAATTTTACATTTCCCCTTCCTTGCCTTAATCGTTAAGGCATAATTCTCTTCATCATCAGTCTTTGATGAAGAGCCATCCCTAGTGTTCCTCTTGATCTCATCCTGCATCAAATTTGACCATAATCGTTCCCAATCTGTTAGCTTCTCCCAACCATTGACAGAGCCTCGATAACTATGCCAACTATTTGGGAGTCCAAGAAGAGCAATGCTCACCATATCCTCCTCAACAAATGTGATTCCAACACTTCCAAGTTCATCCCGACATTGAGTGAACTTGGTCAAGTACTTGGAATTGTCTCGCCTTTTTCCATATTGATTTTACTAAGTTTATCCTTCAGTGCCAACTTCCTTTGATCATTGCTATTATGATACAAGTCCATCAATGCTTTTTCCACATAGCATGTGGAGATTCCTTGCCATGGATACTCGAGACAATGTGATCTTTAAATCCTTCAAGGATTATCCGCCTTGCCTTCACCACACACTTCTTCCATTCAGCCAAGTTTTGTGCATTGGTAGTTGCTAGCTTGGGGACTTCTTGATCAATGAATTCCTTCAAGCCATTATCTTCTAGAACAACCTCCATCATGTCCCTCCAGGCTATAAAATTCGAGTTGCCTTCCAAGGCATACTCAAGCCTCAACCCATGGAACACCATCTGCCGATCCTGAATTATGTATGCAAATTCGACTTTCACCTGTAACCCAGAAACTCAAAACTTTGAAATCTCTTCTAGAGCGTTGATTTTAAATCAACGATATCTCCCTCATCCGAACTCCGATTCGATCGATTTATTTATTTATTTTGGGTATCTTTTCCCAAGGAATCCAAATCTGCAATTTGTTTTTGAAAATTTTGCACATAAATTCTCAGGTCTACTCTGAAAAATCTCGGCCCAAAAAACCATCTTGCTCTGATACCATGTAGAAAATCCTGTAGATTCATAAGCTAATGAAATTTGCTAAAACAAGAGACAAGAATATACTTCTACTCTTTACAACATAAGCCCATAAACATCAAGCAAACAATAATCAATAGAGGAAGAGAATCAAAGGCACATAACACAATAAATATCCAGGGAAAGCCATAGCTCAAAACCCCACTATCTGTTTTGTATTAATCAGGAAAATCAAGATGAAATTACAATGCTTGTTCTCTCTAGAACAATACCAGCACTGAACAAATTCAATCTCTGACTCATAATCAAGCTCAAGGCCAAAGCTTAGCCAATTCACAAGCTCTCCAAGTCTCTATTCCAATGTGTAATTCCTATGAAGGATAGCTTGTATTTAAAGGGAAATAAAGCCTCTAAAAATAGTGCAATCCCTCAAGGACCAGTTCCTGATTGCATGCACTATTAGTGCAACTCAAAAAAAATAAAAAACAATAGTACATTGTCCATGCACTCTAGTCTCAACTGGGTCTTTCTCAGAATCAACATGCATGAGTTTCTGATGGTGGAGTATTCAGTTAACTAGAGTAGCACTAATTAGGTCACTAGTGCCCCAACTGACTATTCACTCACTATTAGTTCCTGAGACTGATTGGAACTAATTTAACTGGACTTAACTCCATAAACTGAGTTAATAACAACTCATTCATGACTCATCTTGAACTGCTATAAGTTAGGCAAAACATATACATGTCTTCTAAAAGACTTCCAATTCGAATTTCCTAAATTAATTAAGTTAATTAAGCTTAATTAATTATTTTTAAATTACTATGAGAAAATAATTCTATTTTAATTCACAATTTAATTCAAGGACAAATTAAACAGGAATTTCTTGTTGCCATTTCTCAACACTTTCCCAATTGTGTGGTCTCCTAAATCTCCTTTTTAGCTACTACGCATTATGTAGTTACAGTGTGTAACCTTGCCTCCCTGTGTCACTAACTTGCACAACTATGCAGTCCCTTCATCTGGTGAGTCTCCTACTACGCATTGCACAATTCTAATGAGTAATAAGTCACCTCTAGGTCACTGAAACTTTCAAGTGCACAATTCACTAAGCCTATCCCTCAATCACGACGCATTACACAATTACATTGGTCAGTCTTGCCACTCTTGCTTACTGAAACCCCTCACTGCGTAATCCCTAACCTTGTCTTTTCGCGTACTGTGCATTGTGTAGTTTTAGTGGACAGTGAGGTCATCCATCAGCCCTTGTGACGCCTAACTACATAATTTCATCCTCCTCCTCTCAAAAGCCTTCTTTGTTGCCTCATCGCGGTCATCATCTTCCATGAGCAAAGCAGAGGTAACATAGGTCGTTTCTGGAGTGATGTTGGCTTTTCATGAGTGGACTTCATCTGTAGGTGTTATAGTTTCAACATGGCAAGGTGATCCTCAAGGGAGATCATGAAGGGAAGGCTACAAGAGAGTACTTGATAAGAAGGGGCAAAAGAAAGAACCATCATGAAGGACATGAAGGAATCCTGGACCACGACAGAATGGTGGCATATCATGTTGACTTGAAAGGTTATAACACTGATCCAGACCCTCTCGAGGGTGAATATGAGCAAGAAATGGTCCATCATGTAAGTCATAGCAACAAGGAGAAAGCTTGGCATTTGCACTCTACAATAAAGTCCATCTCATCATTGCCAAGTCATGGCTTGTCTAATTGTCATTACAAAGTCATATTTGTCAACGTATTTCACTACATCATTTGTGGGATATGATTATGTAATTTGCAAAAAAAGAGAAAATGTAAAATGTGTGGAAGCTTGAGGGTCCCACATGGAATATGAAGAGTCACTAGAAAGTCCTAGAGTCATTATAAGCTCAAAGGTTACTTAGGAATTTGAAAAGTCATGGTAGGAGCTCAAGAGTCATGAGGGAGGTCAAGAGTCACATGGGAGGTGTAGAGTCACCTCATTTGTTATAAATACACCCTCATAGCTCAAGAGAAGGTACTTTGGATTTTTCACCTTGGCTTCTCTAGTTTGTCATAGGAGAGAAGATATTTCTTTGGAGGATCAAGTGGTGACTTAATGTTCCACTATTGGGGCTAGTGTGGCTTGAGTCAAGGGACACAACTTCCAGAGTTGGGAGGGAGGATGGCTTGCTTGGGATGTTGTGAATTAGTACAAGAAATCTAGAGCTATTTGGACAACCATTAAGATTGTTGGTGCATAAAATTAATGAATCAACCCTCAAAATTGAATGAAATGTAGCGTAAGGTACATGACCCATAACCCATGTTGCTTGGGCAATGGTAAAAAGAAAAAGAGGACAAAAAATGTAGGTCCAGGAATAGGGTTACAGATTTCAAGGTAGCGAGTATTTTTCTTTAAAGAGAAAAAAAGAATCATTTGACACATAAAGATAATGAGAGTAGAAGGTCACCCAAGAAAAACTCTGGAAAGAAGATTAGTGAGCATACAAAGAGGAATTCATAAGTAGAGAGAGTAGTTATTATATCCAATTTCATTTAGGACAATCAACAGAGATTGCCAAAGAGAAGAAAAGGGGATTAGTTCTTGGATTACTTGGAGGTTGTGGGTTGAGCTGCTAGTCTCTACAAACCTTTAACAACTTGAGGTCCCTGGAACTTGTGAGTTGAGATAGAATCCCTGGAGCCCTGTAGCAGCTTGGGTCCTTAGAGGTTGTGGGTTGAGACAAAGGTCTCTAGAGCCCTGTAATAACTTGGGTCCTTGGAGGCTATGGGTTGGGATAGAATCTTTGGAGCCTTGTAATAGCTTAGGTCCCTTGGAGGTTGTGGGTTGAGATAATTGTCTCTAGAGCCTTGTAACAGCTTGGGAAGAGACCATCCTAAAGCAAATTACAATTTATACTTGGTTGAATATTGTGGTGGCAGTGGATCTAGACTCTTGGAAGGAGTGAATCACTATGTGTGCACACTCAGGCTAAGGTGGAGCACCTTTGGACCCTCGGTGTTTGTAAAGGATGATAGACAACTATTGGGATTTAGAAAGGAATTCCTCTAGAGTCCCTACACTAGTTGGTAGCTGAAATCTACTTCCTCAAGCAAGCATCCCTCCCAGACTTTGGAATTTGGCTCAGGGGTGACAACAATAAGTAACTGTGGTTGCATCTGTCTACGATTGGGTGGAGAGTCCTTATCTCTAACTCAGTTGCCCTGCAAAACTTAAAAATAAGTGTTTGTTATATGTTAATGGATCATAATGCATGCTCTGAATTTGTGTTGGTATTTCATATACATATTACTGAACATGTAAATGTATGCTTGTAAATGCACCCAAGCATTGGGCATGTTAGAGTATGAGCCCTTGAACTGTGAACCCTTATTGTGTGAGCAACTTGCTGGGATTCTTGTGATGGAACCTTTTAATGTATTAATATATAACAAACAACAAGACAATATATAGTAAGATGTAATCAAGAACTTTATGCCCAAATGTGTTAAGAACAACACGTCTTTAAACAAGAGGCATTAGGGAATCGATCATGATGAAGGCCTCAAAGGCTTGAATGTTAGCTTAAAAGTAACAGAGGGCTCACAAACCCTTTTTCTTATTAATGAGAGAAGTTACAATAGACAACCCGTGTGTGGAGAGTCTGAGTGAATTAAATCACCGTTAGCTGTTGTTATCATATCAGTGTGTTGAAGTAAAAGTCTGACCAATTGAATTTTCTCTTCTTGAGAGAGGAAAAGTTGAGGCCTCTCTAGGAAGGCATATCTAGCCTTGCATCCTCAGCAGGTGGAAAATCTATCGTTGTCATTTTTGCATTGACAATGGGGAACCAGAAGGCTCTGCATAACGCCATGGAGTTGATTGCGGTCTCGAAAAGGATCCTGGCATCCTCGGTGTGTGGCAAGAGAGGTGGAACCCCTTCAAGAGTTCACCCCAAGCCCTTAGTAGGTAATGGCTACAAGAGCACCTGCACCACCATGCCTGGAATCCCCTGTTCGAGATCAGAGAAACTAGTAGGGGTCAAGACAGATTCTAAAATCCATTGCCCAAGCTCAACAGGGATAACACTGTAATTCAATTTAATGACCTCTTACTGTTAGTTCCAAGTGTTGCCAAAAGACAAGAGGAGAGTGGGACCTTTGATTCTGCGCCATAAATGAAGAGATCAACTCATATTGAGTAGCATAAGGAGGAGAAGCACTCCTTTGTGGGATAAGGGTAGCCTTCTGGAATGCATTGCAAATTGATGGGGTGAGATCCCTAAGTCAAATCATGATGAAGGCAAAGAGTTTCTTCGATGGGCATCCATGAGATGCAACTCACCCTTAAAATTTGAAACCCTATCCAATTAGAGGAGTGAACCCTAAGCTTGGAAATCAATGGTTGGCTACAAAGATCACGTGTTGAGATATCATCCAAGTGGAATGCCTTTATGAAGCGATAAGGTCGAAGGGTTGGAGGTTGGACGATGAGTGGCCATGGAGAGGGGTCCATGGAATGAAGTTGACATTGACCCCGACTAAGATGGAGGTTGGGGGTCAGGTTGTTTGGTAAAGGTCATGACATGTGCATGGTAACGCCAACCTTGACTAGGTCGAAAGTTGGGGGTCAGGTTGTTCACATATAGGTTATGGTAGGGATGTGGTAGGACTGACTCCGTCCAGGATGAAGCTCAGGAACTCAGATAGATGGATGTGAACATGCAAGGTAGCTTGACCATCTTCACACCCGATCTGTCATTTGGGCTTATGGTGGGTTTCCATGTGGCAGTAGGAAATGGGTAAAGAAGGGGTGTGCGAGCTCCAGGTTTCAATTTAAAAGATTAAAATAATAATAATAATAATAATAATAATAATAATGATGATGATGATGATAACCTAGAGACAGAGAGATGATTGAAAATTTTAAGGTCCTTTTTCACACGATTGTACAGGATGAATATGGACTTGCATAGTGACCACCCCTCCTACTTGGAGTGAGTAGATTGGGTGTGTCACAAGACATCTATCAAATTTCTTAAAAACATGGGTCTTTTATTTCCACTATAAAATTTAATTAGTTTATATATTTTGAAATTAGAAAAGAACTCGCACTAGTGTAGACGAAGTCTTATGCACTAAAATTGAAAAACATTTATGATTGTGTTAAGACTCTCATAGTGGGGCCTAACAATCAACCTTGTCCTATAAACGATTCTCATTTCGAAAACGCATCTACATATGTTGGTGACAAAATATCTTTTAAGGCTTCCAAATAATAGTTTATGCAACTTATCATTGCATTGTCTATTTTCTGTTGTTTAGGGCAAATAGTTGGAACATTAGTAGGCATGAAGGATTCTACCGCACCATCTCAATATTACATTTCTTTTTGTAAAGCATATTGATAAGTAGGAAATTTCATACATTGAGCAATGATGTAAGAAACTTGAGCACGGTAATAGAGCAACCATTGAATGTACTACACTTTAGCAACAACTTCATGACTTTTGTCATAAGTATGATGTAATCAATGGTCAAAGTTATCTAGAGACTCATCAAGGCACTAGTGAATATTAATCACCAGTTATAAATAAACATAGGAAATCCTCCTTAGCAAGTAGTATCTAATGGAATAAGAGTACATAAAATAAACATAAATTGCAAGTGAAGTAACAATCTATAAATTGCACACCTTCATGAAGGATTATTGTGAACATGGAAAATGATTCTTGAAATTTTGTGTTCCTACTCCCAACATTGAAAACACTTAAACTATGGCTTTAGGCTTGAGAGAGAAGAAGTATGAGAATGAATATAATGAGGACCAATGGCTTGTAGTTCTATCATCACAAGGAAACATAGAGACCCATACAACATGTAATAAGAAATGACACTATTTTGGTACCAGAGCCAATATTTACCATTGCATGTTCTAGCTTAGGCAAAATATCAGTATATCACTACAAATCTGATTGAGTATCCAATAAACAACACAACCTACATCGTAGGGGATGACATCACTAAGTACACAAAATCAAAGTGTCCAAGAACCAAGCCATTCAACTAGTATGATAAAAAACGACAAGCATGAAATCAACACTATCACACATAAGGACACATATATCATTGGTTCTAACTATCCTATAGAGATAATTAGCCATTGTAGTCTCGTACAAAGAAAAATATATAGGGCTCTCATTTGATTGACAAATAATGAATAACTTTGGATATACAACTTGATCACAACCACATTAGTTGAGTCCATAACTTGACATAAACCAATGTTTTTTTTCACATCTAATATACAATTATATATGTCATCCTTAAAAGTGTATATTTGTGATACAATCCAAAAAATAGGTGTATGGAGCACATACGAAGATTTATATAATCCCAATAATTATCCAAGGGAATATACATATCCAAATATAGGTGGAACACTATCCAACCATAGATGTTTGCTTTGACCCAGAGCATGGGCTTTGGCATACTTAAGCCTTGGTTTTGGATATATACATGCCCTTAGACAAATCCCACATTTTACTTATCCAGCATTGCATTACATTCTTGTGCACTAATGTTTCAAGTTTATTGCAATTCACTTGCTTTTTAAGGACAACGTGGATAATTATGTATTAAATGAAACATAAGTAGTTTATTTACTTGGGTTGGCATATGGACATAAGTAGTGTGATTAAGAGTGACTAACTTTTACTTGTTAGAACCTTTTTGCTATTTATATTAACAAAATAGAAATCAAGTGAGAGTTTTGTATGCTTATATTTGTATCAAATTATTATTAGGCATGATCTATATTGGCTAGTTACAACCAATAATATATATGTCCCCGAGTACAATTTCTTTGGATTTTATGCTTATCTTATGCTTATAACAATAATCGAATTGGACAATTCTTATGCACTTTGATTAAATATTCTTAGTGTGTTCTATTCTATTATGTAAATTTAGTTCTTTATTGAATGATTAGTCGAATTTGTAGTGACGATTTGCATATTATTTTGTATATTTTGTTTAGGTGCCTTGGTCAATGCATGTAATAATTAACAAATATTTTGTTGTCAAGATGCAAGTCCTTTGATGGTCCACATTTAGGGTCATATAACATTAAGCATAGTTTTAGACATGTACTCACCCCTAAGCAAAATACGTGTGTGCACTTATTAAGGGTTGCATTGTGATTTGCAAACATGTTTTGTGGATTATATCACATGGCATGTTTTTTTAGGATGATGCATACATAATTGTGTATTATGTAAAATATGTTTCATGTTGGCTTAGGTCAACTCATGGACCTAAAAAAGTGTTTAGGGTGATCAAGTTGATTGGTTTTGAGGTGTTTTGGCTATTTATACTTGAAGTTATCAATGGTAAATGGAAATTGAGTAAGATCTTTGTATCTTTTTTTTTATCCCAAACTAAAATTGTTAATGATCATTATCAACTGGTTACAACCAACCTTATATGTGTTTTTATATGTGAATCTTTTGAGTTTTATGGTTAACTTTTGTTTATCACATTAGTTAAACTGCTTAATTTTCACGCACTTTGATTATGTATGCTTAGTGTTGTTTTGTTATATGATCACACAAACTTGGATGTTTATTGAATCGTTGATTGGTCAATTATTAGTGATATTTTGCATATTAATTTGTATAATATTTCTATCTACCTATAAAATTAAAGCACAAAACAATCAATACATGTTCTATTAGTGGGATAAAAGTAATTTGCATGTTGACATAATGAGAATGTGTGCAAAACTAAGAGCACCCCATTGGAGACGAAGTGAGACTATAACTAGATGAAATAGAAGCAAATCAAATATTATTTTCAAGGATCTTAAAGTTTCATGGCTTTTATTAAACTTGCTATATGTACATGTATGTATTTAATGATGTTGTATGTGGTTTGCTTTGTATACATTAACCCAAGTTCATGATATACAAAAGAAGGTAAGAAGATGTGATATTGCTCCATAAAACCAAGTTGTAGGAAATGGTGAGATTTATATTCAATGTAATTGATAATCATTGTTAATGGTGGATTGTTAGCTTGGTGAAAATGGAGTTGTTACAACTTCATTAGGGTTCAAGTTTCTCTAACTATATGTCGTGCTCATACTCATGCTTGTGCATTTGTTAGTGCTTTTGTTTGTAGGGCAATGTGCAAGTCTTGAGCAATTTTGACAAAATAAATTTCACACTCATGGATTCTTAAGTGATGTGTGATTTTCATAACTCGTGGGACATATCTACATCATTGAATATTTCAAGTTGGAAAACCTTACTATTTTATGATGATGGTGTTTACCATCCTTATAATCTAAGTGTTTAATGAATTAACCCAACCACCACCCCCCGCCCCCTTCCTTTTTTTGTTATTATCTTAAATTAACAAGAGAAACCAACATTTTCAACCTAAAATCCAATAATTTCATATTAGTGGAATTGCACACATCAAATGTTAAATTGACACAATAGAGTGAGAATATGGAAGATGATGAATCTATTTTTACATTAAAATCATTAATTTCATCAAATCCAAAATTACAATTCTGACAAAGATTGTCTCACCTAACTATGTAGGCATGTCTATTTTGGAATATGGCTTTATAATTTTAATTTAATTATCAATAATTATTAGGCGGATGGTAGCGATTTAATCTGCACAAAATATTCTAGAATATTCTTAGCAATATTCACAAATAAGGTTCAGCTTTATATCCAAAGCAGTGATGCCCGTTTTTCCCTTTCAATTAAATTAATTAATTAAAAAATATGTCATATGAACAAGCGTTATATGAAATGCGTTATGTTTTTTTTGGTACGTGGTATTGATCGGTCATGGTATTATATCAAAGCATATTTACAAATTAAGAATCTCCATAGTAAAGTGGGATGAATCTCCATGGTTAAGAATCTTGTTACATGTTTTTAAATGTTTCAGTGAAGAGAACAAGTGCCATATGAAATGACTTATGGTATTTTGGGTATGTGGTGTTGATAAGTCATGGTATTGTAACAAAGCGTACTATAGATTAAGAATATCCATAGTAAAGGGTGAATTTCCATGGTTAAGAATCTTGTTGCATGTTTTTTTAATTGTATATATGTTTAACTTATATATTATTGTTATTATTATCATTACTATTTTGATAACTTTGAAAGATCAACTGCCACTATTACACTAGATACAACTCTTTTATAAATGCCACAAACATGCCACCTACAACATGTCTCTTGAGAAACTAATTGTTCACCAACCACTTGAGCTAAGATCCTTTGACATTAAGAACGGAGTACATGAGGGCGGGCTTTGATCCACTTTTGTGTGCACGAGCCATGAAACCATTTAATATGGTATCTTTGGGTGCAACCACATGTTTGACCACTACATCAAGGTGCCCCCATGACTCCAGGGAAGCCCTCATGGGAATTTAACCTTGCCCAATGGTGAAACACTCCTTGCTTTCCACCATTGGATTTTTTAAAGGAGGACATGGGGGTGGGCTTTGATCCACTAATGTGTGCACGAGTCACGAAACCCTTTAATATGGTCTCTTCGGGTGCAACTACATGTTCAACCACTACATCAAGGTGCTCCCATGGCTTTAGGGAAGCTTTAATGGAAACTGAACCTTACCCAATGGTAAAAAACTCCTAGCTTTCCACCATTGGATCCTATTGTTTTTATAATTAATAGTAATTATGATTTAAAATAAAGTTATGACTTAGTTAATTTTATGACTTTTTAAATTTTAGCAATGTTGAATTGAATTGAAGAATTTTAATGACGCCCACGAGACCAAAATAGTCTAAGGGAACCAGATATCCAACCAACATCCTACAATTAAATTTTTCTCCATAACAACCCTCTTGGTGTGAATCATGACAAAAAAAATTTACCATCTTATGAAGCTTTCCTTCCACAAATAACTCACACATATTGTCCACTTTCAGGTCGTTTTCAAACTGACTATGCATGTCGTTATAGGCAGAACACTCCATGATGAAGTGTCATTTAGTTTCAACCATTCCTTCCTCACAAAAGGCACAAGTTCTTTCTTCCCACTCTTCTTTGGGAACTACCCATCTAGATATAAGTCTTCCAGATTAATCACATAGCTAGGATTTGGTTGACGTTCCGAACCAACTAATGTGGTTCATCCTTAGGACAAGGTGAGAAATCAACCGATCTAAAGGAATAAATAGCAAGGATGCATCGGTACCCAGAGTTAGCTGTTGAGAATCAGTTGTTGGTGAGAAATACAGGCAAACACTGTAATTAATGATGCATCCCTACATCTTTTGAGAAATGTAAGATCAAATTTCTTCTTAGCAACTTGTAGTCGAACTCGTTCAAATTAACGAGCCTTATTAGCCATTTCCCTTCCATGTAGGGTAATAATGTTAGATCTAAGAGTTTTGTGATCCATAATATAGATATAAGTCTTCTGGATTAATCACATAGCTAGGATTTGTTTGACGTTTAACCAACTAATGTGGTTCATCCTCAAGACAAGGTGAGAAATCAATTGATCTAAAGGAATAAATAGCAAGGATGCATCATTACCTAGAGTTAGCCGTTGAGAATTAGTTGTTGGTGAGAAATACGGGTGAACACTGTAATTAATGATGCATCCCTACATCTTTTGAGAAACGTAAGATTTGATTTCTTTTTAGCAACTTACAGTTGAGCTTGTTCAAATTGACGAGCCTCATCAGCCATTTCCCTTCCATGTAGGGTAATAAGAATGTATCACTACCCAGAGTTAGACGTTGAGAATTAGCTGTTGGTGAGAAATATAGGCGAACATTGGAATTAATGATCACAAAAGTCTTAGATCTAGCATAAAACTACCCATCAACCTGTTTCACATCTAAGATGATGGGATACAGTCCTTAGCTGTGCTATTAAAATCTTAGCCTTTCCCTTAATTGCGACACTCAAATAGGTCTTTTCACTGTGTGACCATGTTGGGTTGAAATTGTTGACATATATCATTTTTTTATGCCCAACCTATTTTTCCCACATGGTGGTCCTGAATTTTTCAAGTACCCCATTTTTTATTTCCACTTTAGATTTGGGACAATCCTGCCAATTAATTCCCCATTTTCCCATCCAATTGTCATTCTGATTCCTCCAAGTTTTCTTCCTACGCTTTAACTCTTTTGCCACGATCAACTTGGGCCACCGATGTTCATACATGCTGTCCACCTTTTTTAAATACGTTAACAAACGAATGATTGCTAAAGCTTCCATCAGAAACAAACCAACCTTTGCTAGCAAGATCTCATATGGGATAATTGATTTGACTTTAAGGTTACTAGTGATTAAGTATTTTTGAATTCTTTCTACTTGTCTCCATTTATTATCTGGCATGCTAGTCCTCCAAACTTCGCACCCATAGAGGATAACCAGAGTAACTAACAATCCAAAAAGAGTTTTCTTGGTTTTCCAATCCCATAATTATGCTTTCCTGCATCTATTTTGAAGAAGGTAAGACGCTCTCCATCCCCCTTGAATCCTTTCAGTTCTGCATGTCTCCTAATTGAGCCTGTTGTGAAAAACAATTCCTAGGTACTTGTACTCTTCGACTAACTCCAAGGCTTTTCCCTAAAAAATAAAGCTAACTTCTTGTTTTTTCTACGTCAAAGAGAAGACCACGACTTTAGTTTCGATAGTATTTACTTGCATCCCCACCTCTTGACAAAAGAGCTCTAATGCCTTCAAATGCTCTTTCAAACCATGAGCAAATTTTAATTAGAATAAGATCGTCTGCATACAAAAGCAACTTCGCTACTTATCCTGCTAGTTGAACACCCTCTCGACTAGTGTTGTTCACCCATTCTTCCGGCTTATCAATATATAGACAAAAAAGCGTGAGGAAAGAGGGCACCCATGCTTAGCCCCTATACCACTACCAAAACATTCAGAAAAGCCTTCCTTAGTTCTAATTTTAGTGCTAACTTTCTCGTAAAATTTATGTACAATTATGTAAAATGTATGTTGAAGTTAGAATTTTGATGCTTATAATGGATTAATGCCTATTAACTTTTACCAACCATTCAATTTAACTTATATACTAATTTTAATAAACCAAAAAATATATATTTTCATTAAAAAAATAATTTTTTTTTATATCTAAAAACAATAAAATAAAAATATTAGATCATTATAAATTTTATTAATTATAAAATTCAATAAATTATATATAATACTATTAAAAAAATATAAAATTATAAAATTAGTTAAAAAAGTCTTTTCATTGGTAAACGAACAATCTAATTTACCCAAAAAAAAACATTCTTTGGGAGCTAACAGAGACCTTTGTTTTCAACGAGCAATCTAATTTACCCAAAAAACATTCTTTGGGACCTAACAGAGACCTTTGTTTTCCATTACTGGAGATTATTGCCACAACAACTACATTCAATTTCTTTACCAACGACAGGGGTGGCTAGCTGTCCTGCGCGGCCAGCCTTTATTGCACCCAACTATAACGTCTTCAAGAAGGGATTGAATCAATGACGACCATTACATACAACGCTTCTTTTCCCAGAGAGAGGCGAGAAACCTACTACCAGATGGCAGCCGAGCACTATCGCTTTCCAACTTTCTATTCATTTTCTCTCATCAATACGGAAACGAGAGTTGGTATATCAACCAAAGAGAGAGAAATTACTATAAACTCCAGGGTGTCTCCAGCTTCAGTTTGGGAGTACTACCAGGGATTCACAGGCGAGCAAAATGGATCGACTGATCAGCGGCCAAACCACGTGCAATTCAGTCGAGAAGCAGAGCAATGGAGATTCGAACCTCGACTATTCAGTTTCCGATGCGGTCAGAGACAAGCTGCGGCTTATGAGAGACAGAATTGAGAAGGAAGATCCCGCCTCCAAGGTTTGTAATTGATTTTGTTGATTTCTCATTGTTTTATTTCTGAAATTCAAGTGAACTCACAATTTTCTTCTGTTGGTACAATTTCTGTTCAGTGCAGGAAATGTATCATATCTTTAATTTATGCCCTTCGTTATGTTTAATGTTGTTACTATCTTTAATCGTACTTAATCACCTTTTTAAACCAAAATTAAAATTTCTACTATAGTATAGTATAAGCTGGACCACAATTGATCAGTGTGTGGTCTGATGGCAAGTTGTTGGAGACGTCTGTTACATATTGCAAGAACTTGTAATCAATTTTTTTTTTTAAGTTTGTTGGGAGGCAGCAATATAAGTTTCATTGAAATTTTTTTAAGGATTTAGGGTATTTTTAAGGATTTAAATATTATAATTATTACTTACATATAGTATTATAAATGACTAGTTTGATCCGAAAAATTCGGCAGGAATTTCAAGTTTGATAGCTAGTTTCTGCACAATCAAAGCGTCCCGGGGTTTTTTAGGGTGCTGAATCCAAATATACAGTTAAAAAACCATTTTAACTGCAACAAATCAAGATTTAACCTCAATTTCTTCGGCCAGATTCCGGAATCTCCAAAAAGTCGCATTATAGACAACTCCAAAAAAATATACAGAAAATAACCAATTGCCTAAATTACATCCCTAAAAAGTTCCCTTGTTTGTTCAAACACAACAAGCTATATATTGACAATCTTGCTTTGCTGCTATGCAGCATATTTGTAACAATCAAGCTTCTGTATATATGTGTACATTGCGAATTCAATCTCGCTTCTGTACATATATATAAATTGTGAATTTCAAATTAATACAGCTTCTTCTTTAAAAAAAACTCACCCCCTCACTGCAATAATAGATCCTATTTGAATCCTGCTTTATCGTTTATTTAATTAAAAATATAGATATCAGTCAACACCATTTTAAACTTAAATTAGTTATCTTAATATACAACTAAAAAGCTAAGCACCGAAATAATAGTCCTCTTAATATATGTATAACCACAGATATAAGCATGTGGACTGTCAAAGTTAACTCGGCTTTATTTGCATTTCCTCTTGATCTCTGTCCGTTAAGTTGTCAATATTATGAACATAACACTTTTATTATAAAGATATTTATATAACTAAGCACATAAGAAATGACTGTGAATGCAAAAGAATAAATTATCGGTGATGTATACATATTGTACATTTTATATTGCGTAACATCATATAGAAACCTAATAAATGGAAAAATGTTGGAAAGTGATCATCGTTGACCAAGTTATATAAAAGGGAAAAAAAATAAGCACTGTAGTACACAATAGAGAAAACACAAATATAATACATGTGTGAACATATCTACTATACTATGTCTCATCAATTATTCCTCCCTGCACAGAGGAAATCATCCCTGATATTTGCTGTAGATGGACAAAGAGTTTCGCAAATCGTAATTAGGATAACCTTTTGGGTTGACTAGGTAAAGTGCCTTTGTGGCCCACCAAGTAAGTAGAGTAGGTCTGGACATTGAAAAGAGTATTTTTAAGAAGAGGAGGTTGAAAATCAAGAATTGGGGCCCCTAGATTGTTAAAATTGCACACAGCACACTCAAAAAAGTTGCATAGATAGAAAAGTGACATGTTACTTGATTATCAATATGTGCAAATGTTCCTTGATGGGGTGCCAACTGCCCGAATGGAAGCCCAAGACTTGGGTGTTAATGCAAACACCACGCATAATATATAACGTGGAAGCGTATTCGACAAGTTTCGCTTGGCGCTTCATGGGCGAATGTTCTGGAGAAGCTCCTGGGTATACTTGGCTTGGTCCTGGTGTTGGAACGTATTTGCAAGCGATGGGAGATGAAGGAGAGGCTCTCCTGGGGGTGTCGTTTATTCAAGTGTGAGGGGAGGCTTTCCAGTTGAGCCATTTCCTTTTTTCTGGTATCAAGCTGGTGCGTGTGAACAATGGACGGGGAGATTCTGGTGTGGTGTTGGCTCCAAAAGTAATGCAGAACGCCATTTGGGACCCTGGTTCCCGGTGCATTGCTTGGAACAGGGCTAGCTTCACGCTGGTCAGGTGGGTAACGATGCTCGAAGAATGGTTTGTCATTAGCCTGGGTAGTGATACAACAAACCGTGTCGTTGCACAGTTAATTCTGTCTTGTTTGCACTCTGTAGGTTTCAATTATCAGTATTCAGTGTTTGAATTGAGTCATGGTGTAGGCTTTGGGGTGAATTAGGGAATTTCTACGGCCCGCTGGTGATATTGGTGGCCTAATTGCAGTAGTCACCTCTTTCTCTTAGTCGTGGCAATTTCATTTTTGTTGTTGTCTTGTTTGCATATTGGGGTGTCTATGGTTCTAGGCTCTTGGAGAGTAGTGCTGGAAGAGTTGGAAGCCTTGGGGTTAGACCAGGGAGGTCAATTGTAGATTTCAACGACTCAGAGGGGTGGAGGATCTATTTGGTGGGTGTATCCCATCCGGAGAGGGGAGTTGTGTAGACAGTCTGGAGTTAGGAGTTATACACGCCCCTGAGGAATTCGATCTTCTCCTTGATTCCCTGTGCAGATCCCCAAGACAGGTAGTCGTCTTCACCTTGGAAGTAGTTGGGTGGAGTGGTAATTGAATGTTGGTGTAGTGGGAGGCCCTTCTCCAACTCATCCTTGACCAAAACTTAACCGAAATCCCCTTCACATCTTGGAGCTCGAATTGTCTTCCTTGGAAAGTGTGTGTTTTTCTCGACTAATCATTGAGCCTTTGGAACATCAAATTTTTTTTGGGTCATGGCTTCCTTGGTAAGTGGAATTCCTGTCGCTTTTTTCCTTGACTTTAATTTTGTGGAATTTCCACTTCATTTTTTAGTATTTTCACTTGGAGAGAATTTTTGTTTTCTCCCAATTCTTATTTTCCGGCCAATTTGTTTGCTAATTTTTGCCAAAAAATAGAAATTATGGGTTTCGAGAGGTGAACAATCACTTTTTGACCCTCCCAAGTGTGTCTAAATAGAAAGTTGAGGTGTAGAGGTCTAAGTTTGAGTACTCGTACCCCCACAACTTCTCTAGACAACACTTATTACATCTTACATCAAAAGTTTATTAAAAATCCTATCCATAATTTTTAATAATTAAAAAATGACTCTTAGACTTAACCAAATTCCGCTAAACTTTAGAGATGATCTAGTATGGTAATATACGTTGATTCTAGACACTAGGACCTTACCATCGACCTGTATTCTAGTTTTGGGGTATATTTGGGAGAAAAACTTAACTAATTATAAGTGTTAAAAAACACAAATAATTAGTCAAGGAAAAAAACTCCCTAGAGTGAACTCACTTGTTAGTAAAGTCCTAAGTTACCTAGGGCTTTTACATGACTCTTTTTCATCATGCTAGAATCATCTTTACAATAACCCTGTAGGGCTATGGAATCTGAACAATAGACTGATGAGAAGAAGAGGAAAGGGGCTTTAAAAGCCCTGATGAAGTCTAGAGTTCTAAATGATATGATGGTGCTAGAATGCTTTGAAGTGTGCTTTGATCATGGAACCTTTGGCAAATCTTCAAATACAATTTGAGTGGTTAACAAGGTAATACTTGTACACACTCTGATCTCGCTGCCCTTCAAAGTAACTTCGATACCATGTTGAAATTTCCCTTGCTTGCACCCTAGGTCTGGTCTATGACTAGACTAGCACATAAACACACTAGCAATTCTCAACCAAAACACAACTTTGCACAACAGAATATGACAACAAACAAATCAATACAAGTACATATAATTTATTGGCCCAAATCACGTTTCTCATTAGTCCATTAATAAGAAAACACTAGGGCTCTTGTAGTAGGGATCATGGCCATTTACAAACCCTGATATGAAGCTATAGTGCATAGTATACAACTAGGGCTTGAGGGCTAATCCTTTAGACCCTCAACTGCCTACAAAACAAGAGACAAAATAACTTGACTTACTTGTTGATGTGCTCCTTCACAAACAACGCTTTTAGTCCTTCTTTGTCTTGTGTACATGACTGTCCTTTGTCTCCAATGCTCACATAGAGATCAACTCCTTTTGATCACTATCAACTTGTTGCTCATAGTTAGACACCTCCTTTAGTCTACTGTACAATACGAAAATTTTCTCCCTCCTGTTAGGTCTTCCCTTCACCCAACATAATTCACTTCTTAGCCCTTCCTTGCTTGTTGTCCACCTTAGTTTTGCTACAATAACCTTCTACTGGACTTATGCATGCCTAAGGGTGTTGGGAAATGTAACTAGGTTCGGTCTTCATTATTGAACTTGAGTCAAATGTAATATATTTGTGAAAAGAAAGTGAAAAGAATTTTTATTAAATTGAATTGACTTATTAAAGCATGGGTTTCATGCTTGGGTCAATTATTAGGTCAAGCCTCCATTGTAGGCTTTAGGTTGGTAAAGTCATTTATTGTTTGGTCAAAGGCTCCTCCATCAAGTCATCTACTCGGGCTCTTCATCAAAGTCTCCAAGTCCGCCTCTTCAAATCAGCCTCAAAGGAATAATTATCAAGTAAATTTCATGTCAGCTTAACTATAGCGGCACACCTCTTCACATACTCATGTCAACTCATTTATATTGGGAAACCACTATATATACAAACCTAGACTTAGCATAGAATGACAAGTACAGAAGCTCACATTATTTCAGAGAGGAAGTTTCGGTGGTAATTTCAAAAGACAAGTTTGGAAAAGAAGTTCGGTTTTCAAAGAAGCAATCGTATGAATCACAAGGATAATATCAACCTACTTTCTGTGATATAGATGCTGATTTCAGTGAAGGAAAAAGACAAAAATTCCATGGATGGTTCAGTACTATTTTGTGAAGATGTTCTGATGATTTCCAGTGCTATCACAGTGATTAGTCTTGATGCTAGTACAATGATATGGTTTCAAGGTTCGGTTCAAGGTTTGGATATTATGACAATAATAAGGTTGCAATGCTGAAGGATGAAGGATGACTTGATGGAGGGAGTCTAGTCTAGTTTGTAAGGGTCTTGGTTGTCTCATCTTGAATCTACTGAAGGAAATATTTGATTGGGTTTTCCCCTAGAGTGGGGTTTTGCCTGGCTTGTGTTCTTTCTATTTTGTTGCTTGGCGTTAGTCTTGATGATAACAAGAGATAAATCGTGAGAACTAATAATAATAACGAAATCATCACAAGGTAATGTCATTAATAAGGGAAATCATTTAACTGCCATCTCTATCCATTTCCCAACAAAGGGTACTCGACCCCCCCTCTGAAGGCTCTGTTCTGATCTTGAGGCCTTTCGGCCTTCTTGGGCTAGTCACTGAGGCCCTCGAGTTTCTGCTAGGGTTGCGGCCAAACCATAGATTGATTGCGACCCTCATAAACAAGCTTGTCAAGACCTGCGGCGAGGCCTTTTCACATCGAGTGCCCCTTTTTCTCTTGATCAGACTCCTCACAGACTTTGGTGTGATTCGTTTGCTATTTTGAGGTCCTTGGCCTATCCTTTGCCCTTCACAAATTGCCCTCGGTCTACCTGATCTATGATCCTGAGGCCCTCAACCTTCCTTAGATGCCCTGCAATCTTGCTTCTAGGGCTAAGGTAACACACAACCTGCCTTTGTTGCCTCAGAAAATGCGGTTTGTTTGTGGATGGCCTTACCAAGCCTACTACCAATTTCAACTTACAGAACTAGGCCTTAGCCTTCCTCAACATGGGATCTACCCTCGACCAACCATACATGCATTACTAGCCCTTAGATCTACCAGATATAGCCCCCTCTTCAACTGTGAGGGTCTCTTCTAAGTCTGATTAGACCTCTGCCAGTTTGGTGCTCTTGCGGCCAGTACAAAACATTGTCCAATCCTCAGAGTAGTACTTGGACAACTTCTTTAGCATTGCGGCCCTAACCAATTGCCCTTATCAAATAGACTATGTGTTAAAATTGACAACTAGGGCCAACTTCCACCTTAGGACAACTCATATGATGGAGATGATTATTGCATTGGATTCCTCTTTTTGAGAGGTGCAATTTTCATATAAGGATCATCTCATTTTGACAAGCAAAAATGGAATTTTGAATTTATTCTTTCTCATGGACAAATTGTCAAGGCCGACCTCAATCAAATGTAGGCTCAAGAAGCTCAATGGATGTGTCTCCTCACCCTCAACGAAGTGTATAAATAGAAGTGACCCTTCTCTGATTTTGACATCACTTATCTCATCACATCTTCTCCTCTCTCCTCTCTTGATTGGTTCGTACAACTAGGAGGCTCTCTACTTTGCACGTGTGGAAGAAGGTAGATTTCTAGATTGGTTTTGGAGGTCGAAAATTTCAAGGATTTAGGGCATGTGTTGACCAATGTTGACTTGGAGTATTTGACCAGAGTTGGCTTTGTTTTGTGGGCAAAATTCTGATTTTTGCAAACTGCATTCTTTGGCACAAATTTCGAGGTGATTGGGGACTATTTGACCTAGGTGATTGTTGTGTTGACTTTTTGGTTTGACCGCAGAATTATACAAACTTTGATTGGGTTGAGCGAGTTGGTTTTGGGTTGACGTTGACTCCCTTGGCAGGCCACATTCTTTTGTTGTTGATTGAGTTGCTTGGAGGATGTTTTTGGGGCAACTTTGACCACTGTTGACTTTTTGGTTAGGGCTTCATTGACTGCTGACTTGGCAGAACTGTTTTGGGCATGTATTACTGATATTTGTACTTTCTCTCTCTCTCTCTGTTGAACTATTGAAGAATAATAAGAAGATTTGATCAAAGGGTTCCCCACATTGGGGTTTGTCCTTGGCATCCACCACATCTTGTGTCCTCTTGTCTTGGCTTGTCTTTTGCACATGTTTTTATGTTCTATCTGCATTTACTATCAATGTGTTTAAGTTAATGTGATTGCTACTGGATATAATTGGAAATTGTCATTGGGCTGCTAAAGGAACATTGAAGTAAATTATGCTAAAGCATAGAACATGCCATTGTTATCTAAAATTAGCACGGTATCAGAGCAAGATGTCTTTGGATTTGACTTTGGAAGAAAATGATGCTATGGACTATGTAAAAAAAAGAGTGGTGGAGCCTCCTTCAAGTGCATCCGTTGCTGTAAAAACAAAATACAAGAAAGGTGAGGTCAAAGCTAAGAAAATTATTGTTGATTCTATTCACAAGCCTTTGGTTGCCTATATTTATGATTTGGAAACATCTAAAGAGATATATATGACAAGCTGGTTGAGATTTTCAAAGTAAATAATGCAGGTCAAGTTCTTTTTCTCAAGAACAAGTTGAGAGACATCAAGATGGATAGAGGAAAATCCATTCAATCCTACTTCACGAGGATTACCGAAATCAAGAATGATCTCCTATATATTGGAGAAGTTGTTGGTGACAGGGAGCTCACTCTTATTGCTCTAGGAGGCCTTACAAGAGAATGGGATGTGTTTAATACTACTATCCTCAACAATGACAACATTCCAGGATTTAATGAATTATTAGCTAGATGCACTCTATTGGAAAACACTGGGGGGGGTGAATCAGTTTTCCTTAGCAATTAGCACTTTTAAATCTTTTTAGAGCATTAGTTAATCTTCAATTATCATTAATGTTTATGTAGTAACAACAGTGAATAAAAGAACACAGGAGGCACAAAAATTTTAGGTGGAAAACCCCCTCCAGATCAAAAACCACTGAATGCTCTTCTAATAATTCTTTAATCTTCAACTCCAATTGAAAAGAAAGCTCCAACTTCCTAGAATCTAGAAAAGCATTCTTCTCCAGCTCCCACTAGATGAACGTTCAATGTAAAAATTTTTGTTTTCCCACCCCGGTTTTAAGTTTTTCCTTATTTCTCCCATGTAGTTAAATGCCCTTTCCCATAACCATACATTCAACAATCTGAAAAAAATAAATTTGCTGAAAACACAAATTTTGGAAAATTTACAGAATGCTGGAAATTGCAGAAATAAAAATCAGCAGTAATAAACAGCCATTAAAAACACATTAAAACTTTGATATTTTTGGTCAACGTGACCCTGGAAAAACCCCTTACAACTCTTGCGGAAAACCAGTTTGAGAGCTCTTCTTTATTTCTGGAAAATGCCTTTTTACAGTAAGAGAAATATTCAGCAAAAATCAGTAAGCAAACTTTTACAACTTATCTCAGCCTTGTTGAAACTCAGCCTTGCTGAAAAAACTGCCTTGCTGAAACTCCACTGTACAGACTTGCTGAAACACCGCAGCTGAAACTCTGCTGCTGATACACTGTTGCTGAAACACCACCGCTGCAACTCAGCTGCTGATACACCGCTGCTGAAACACCGTTGCTGCAACTCAGCTGCTGATACACTGCTGCTGAAACACCGTTGCTGCAACACCACTGCTGCAACTCAGCTGCTGATACACCGCTGCTGAAACACCGTTGCTGCAACACTACTGCTGCAACTCAGCTGCTGATACACCGCTGCTGAAACACCGTTGCTGCAACACCACTTGCTGCTGATACACCGCTGCTGAAACACTGTTGCTGCAACACCACTCGCTGCTGATACACCGCTGCTGAAACACCGTTGCTGCAACACCACTGCTGCAACTCAGCTGCTGATACACTGTCCAGAAATCACCCTTGCTCTCCTTCTCTCAATCTGCTCATGAAAGAATTGAATCGAATGTGATCTTTTCCTCATTTTCCTCCCTTAATATAACTCCAAGTGACTTTTGGGTGATCCAAGTGACTTTTGGGTGATCTCTAAATCCAATGGCTGAAATAGATTTAGATCAATGGTTGAGATTAAATGCACATTTAAATCTCACTTTTTATTTTTTAATTCACCTACTTTAATAAAGACCCACTTAGTCATTTATTTCCAAGGTCACTTTTCTTTTCTAATTTTTCATTGACTTTATAAAAGTCACTTTAAAATTAGACTTAGTAACTTTATCACTTAAAGTCACTTTTAAATTAGATTTTAACTTTATAAAAATTATAAAGTCACTTTAGGAGAAAAATTAAAATCTTTTGGACAATTTTCCCTAGGCCAAAGATCAAAGCCTAAGGGAACCACCTGTCCTCCGGTACCAAATTTCAACACTCCCTCTTACCGAGGAAGGTGTTCCTCACCACACCCATCTTGTCTCTGAAGTAAACATGCTTGCCCCGTGGTAAGGCTTTGGTAAGAATGTCTGCTACCTGCTCATCAGTGGAAATATACTCAAGCTTCACAGCTCCCTTCTGAACATAGTCTCTGATGAAATGATATCTGATCCCGATATGCTTTGACCTGTCATGAAATACTGGATTCTCCGTGAGTTTAATGCAACTCTGATTATCACAGTAAATCACTAAAGGTCTCAACGGCTGACCAAATAAGCCAAACAACATCTTCCGAAGCCAGATGGCCTCACAACTAGCTAGACTGGCTGCCATATACACTGCTTCTGCTGAACTCAGTGCTACTGACTGCTGCTTCCAGCTGAACCATGACACTACTGCTGAACCCAACCCAAAAAAGCACCCTGAAGTGCTCTTCCTATCAGAAGCACAACCTGCCCATCAGAATCAGTGTATCCTACCAATCTCACTCCATCTCCCTGCCTGTAGTCCAGACCATAATCCACTGTCCCCTGCAAGTACCGCAAAATGTGTTTTGCAGCCACCCAGTGAACCTTGCTAGGCTCACACATAAACTGACTCATCGTGTTGACTGCAAAACAGATATCTGGTCTAGTGTTGACCAAATACATCAAGGAACCAATCAGCTGCCTGTACAATGTGGGATCCACCAACTCGGAATCCGAAGCATGAAGCTTCTTCCAGTTGGTGATCATCGGTGTCGACATGGGTCTACAATCCTCCATGTGGAATCTGCTAAGGATGTCCACAATATACTTCCCCTGCCCCAGGAAGAAATGCCCCTCCTCCTGCCACACCTCCAAACCCAAAAAGTAATGCATCAAGCCAATGTCCTTCATCTCAAACTCCGTCGCAAGATCTCTCTTGCAGTGCTCTATGAGTCTCTCTGCACCTGTAATGACCAAGTCATCCACATACAGCACCAGAATGAGAGGCTCCTCACCTATCACAATAAAGTAAAGGTTCGGATCTGCCTCACTCTTTGTGAAACCCATCCCCTGCAAATAAGTATCTATCCTGGAGTACCAAGCTCTGGGAGCTTGCTTCAGGCCATAAAGGGCCTTCTTCAGTCTGCACACATGGGACTCCTTCCCATGCACCTCAAAGCCCTGTGGCTGCTCAATGTACACCTCCTCCTGTATGAAGCCATTGAGAAATGCGGTCTTCACATCCATCTGGTGGATCTTCCAACCCATCTCTACTACTATCGATATAATGGAGCGGATCGAAGTATATCGAGCCACGAGAGCGAAGGTCTCCTCATAATCAACTCCCTCTACCTGGGAAAACCCTCTAGCCACAAACCTCGTTTTGAATTTCTCAATGCTGCCATCTGCAGCATGCTTTACCTTGTAAAGCCATCTGGAAGTAACCACGGACTTGCCCTCAGGCCTCGGCACCACCTCCCAAACATCATTTTTCATGATAGAAGAATACTCCTCCTGCATGGCCTCTCTCCAGACCTGCTGGCTAGCTGCCTCCTCATAGCTAGAAGGCTCAGAGTCAAGGATGCTGGTAACCATCGCCATATAGCTACAAAATCTCTCAGGTGGTCTACTCTATCTGACCGGCCTCTTCGGCTCAGCAACAGATGTGGCATCTCTCAAGGTGTCCTGAAGCCACTTGGGCTTCCTCTTCCCTGAGCATGCTTCTCCCATAGGAGAATGAAACTCCTCCTCCTCATCACCATCAGTAGCCTGGACTCCTGACTGTCTGTCTGCTGTCCTCTTGCCTGCACCTGAACATGTAGAAGCTGAGGTACCGTGTGAACTGTCCATCAGTGGACTCCCTAGTGAACTGCTTTGTGACCTGCTTGGAGCACCACCCCTCTGGCTCGGTGAGCCACTGCTCACTGATGGACCTGACATCCTCATAGATGTACCTCCTGATCCTCCTGATCCCTGCCCACTGGATCCTTGCGACTGACTCAACTGTTGTTGAGGGTCTGGCTGATCCAGATACTCCAACTCCCGTGATCTCCTAAAAGCCCTGTCCTCCTCGAACTTCACATCCCGTCTGACAACAAATCTCCTCTGTGCTGGAATGTAAATCCGAAAGGCCTTTGAGGTCTCACTGTAGCCCACAAAGATACCTTTCTCTGCGGTGGGCTCTAGTTTGGTCCTCTTCTCCTTGGGTATATAGGAGTATGTAATGCATCCAAAGATATGAAGATGACCAATATCAGGCTTCTTCCCAGAGAAAGCCTCCTCCGGAGTCATGTGCCCCAAGGCACGATGCAGACTCCTGTTCTGCAAGTAAACAACTGTGTTGCAGGCCTCTGCCCACAAAAACAATGGCAACCCCTGATCATGTAACATGGCTGTGGCAGCCCCTATGATGGATCTGTTTTCCCTCTTCGCAACCCCGTTCTGCTGGGGGTTGTAAGGAACAGTGAACTCCCTCCTGATGCCTGCCTCCGCACAATAGTCAACAAACTCTCCAAGGGTGTACTCTCCTCCATTGTCTGACCTCAGGGACTTGATCTTCCGACCTGTCTGTGTCTCCACAAGACCTCTGAACTCCTCAAACCGCTTGAAGACCTCACTCTTGGTCTTCAAGAAATAAATCCAGGTCCTCCTGGAGTGATCATCAATGAATAAAACATAATACTCATATCCACTCAAGGAAACATGAGACATCCGACCGCTCACATCAGAATGTATCAAATCAAGTATCCCAGTTGCTCTGCTGTCACTGCTGGGAAAAGGGGATTTGGCAAACTTGCCCATAGCACATCCTTTACAAGTATCAAAGTGATCAGTACTGAAATCTGACATACCTGTATTGATCTCCCACAAGGTCCTCAAGGCTCCATGATACATATGTCCCATCCCGCGGTGCCAAATCTCACACTGCTCAGAACTGCTAGCTCTGCTGTCGGTACTACTACTCAATGCCAAAAGGGGCTGGAATGCAAACCTGTACACCTTTGCATGGCGTACACCTATCACTCTAGCTGACTCAGCTGGAGCGCCCCTGGGATATATCAACACCTGTCCTCCCCTGAACAGTACCTCATATCCTCTGTCCTCCAAAGCTGAGACAGATATGAGGTTCTTCCTCATCCCTGGCACATAAAGAACCTCTGTCACTTTCAAAGGAGGTTTGGACTCCCTCTGAAATGTCAGTGTCCCCACCCCGACTGCTCTAACAACTCTGTCATCACCGAGTACTACCTCTACATCAGTGCCACTCTCTGAAAGTTCTGAGAAGTACTCATGGACTCCTGTCATATGACGTGAAGCCCCACTGTCTACATACCAGATACCTGTAGATGCTCCATTAATGGAGGGAAAAGCCTGCTCCCTCTGAACCTGTATGGCAGGTGATCCTGCACTAGAGGACTCACACATAGTGAACGCAAACTCCCGGTCAAAACGACCTGCAAAGTCCTCAATCTCTGCTGAAGCTGCCAAACTCTGGTCCTTCCCCTTCTTCTTCTTCTTCTCCGGACACACAACTGCATAGTGTCCCATCTTTTGACAATTCCAACATTTCACCTTGGAATAGTCCTTCTGTGTGTTTACCTGTTTACCTTTACCTTTGCCTTTGCCCCCACCACTGCTTGTGGAAGCCTGCTTCTTTCCTTTGCTTTTCTTGCCTCCTGTCACCAGTGCTACATCCTCATCCTGCTCAACTGGCTTGGCTGCCCCAAGCTGACCTTTCCTGATCTCTGTCTGAATGCAATCATCCCAAAACCTCTCCCATGTGGGAAGGGTCTCACGAGCACAAACCCCATCAGCAAAGTTCATCCATGAACGGGGAGGCCATTTACCGCAATCCGCACCAACTCAGTGGGTGGAATGGCCTCTCCAATCGCTGCCAACTCATCTCTCACATTAGTAATCTTAGTGAGATATCTAGTTGCACTATCATTACCCATCTTAATGTTTTTAAGTTTCTCCTTAAGAACTATTTTCCGGTTCTCATTGGTACTCTGGTAGAGATTGGACAATGCTGTCCACATCTCATGGGCATTGCTCTTACCTCTCACATGAGGAATGCAATGGTCTTTGATTCCATCTAGAATCAGCCTCTTACCCTTGTTGTTCTTTTTATTATAAGCAGTCAACTGAGTAGCATCAGTAGGCACAACAACAGGGGTCTGTGTGGTATGCACCATGATATCCCAGACTTCTGCCTCCTCAAAGATACTCTGCATTCTCTCCTTCCAAACGCTGTAATTTGTATGCCCATCCAACCTATCCTCCACTCTCAATCCCAATGACATCCTGCTGTCCTAAAACTGAAAAATAGCACTGCTGTAGTAAAGATAAAACCTGTTGTTTATGAAAAA